>PVKS010022033.1:0-34319 GCA_004027875.1 Aplodontia rufa | reverse complement strand
TGTATGAGATGTAGAAGAAAAGGTTTCTTTAAATACTGATGAGAAAAATGTAAATTGTCACAGAACTTTGAAAAGCTATTTGACACCATCAAGCTCCCTGTTCCATTCCTGGAGATCAAAGTAACAATACCAATTGATACTTGTACAAGAAGATTAGTTACAGCATTGCTCACAGTAACAAAAACACTGGCACAAAGGGAAAGGCCATTAATAGGGTACCCTTGAATACAAGGCACTACATCCGGTTCATTCAAAATGGATAAGACACATACCATTAGAGAAGAGGTTTTGCCGTATAAAAACAGTAATAATAATAATAATAATAAGGCAACAATGTTCATAATATTGTTCCTTTAACAAAACAATGAGGCCAGCATCTCGTATTGCACGAGTGCTGTGAACAGCAGTGAAATTCAGCCAGCGTTCTGATGTGGTCCTCATGGATACTTTAGGTCCTGCTCATTCTGAGACTCCGCCACACTGGCTACTGTCTGTGTTGAATGTCACGCCTGCATACGTATTTGTGTTATTGTATATGAGTATATGGGGAAATAGAGAAAAAAAATAAAGTTGGGGCCATAGTAGGTTGTCAACTTGGATTACTTGGGAAAGAAAGGGAACTCCTTTGTGGGTAGGAGGGGGAGCAAAGAAGAAACATCAGCCAATCTAATAAGGAAAAAATAAAACAAAGACTACGTAAACCTGTATAACATGAACGTAAATTGAGTACTTCTGTGAAATGATGCATGTTTTCAAGCAGACAGATATTTTAAAGATATGATCAAGAGCTTTTATCAGTGACTGTTGCAGTCATGCTGTGTAACAAACCAAACCCAAACGCTCACTGGTGTTTTTAAAAAGGCGTTGATTTCCTGCTCGTGGCTCTGTGGACCAGTTCGTGTGACTACTCTGGGTTGCAGGTCAGCTTCCTAACACAACAGCTCACTGAATCTCTTGCTTTGAAACCAGAACCACCTGGGCACACTCTTCTCGTGGGGCGAAGCAGAGACCCAGGTCAAGCTGAACCATACAAACCTCATTTGTTTTTTTTTTCAAGGAAGGAGGTGGAATGGAAAAGAAAAGAGAGCAGGGAGGTGGGAAGCTACACTTCAGTAACAAAAACATAGTAACAGAATTAGGCCCGCTGTAAATAGAAGCAAAATTAAAAGAAACAGTGAGCACAAAAGGAACGAACTAAAATCATAAAAAACTACGTACCTCAAACTGCTTACTCGACATGCAAACTAAATATTGCCGGTTCTTTACAACTACAGTCTAATCTTATACACTGATATATTCCCAGGAAGGGGTGCACCGTTCCTGGAAGCACTGCAATACCAGGTCGTTGCGTGGAGTGGACGGAGCAAGCTCCTATTCCAACTCCCTGCTCCAAAAATCCATTGAATGTATTGTCCTCGGATAGAGGACGTGTCAGATATCAAACTGATAAGAACAGTTACTACACTTGATCCTAGCCAAAAGGCCGAGAAGCGATATGCAAACCTCATTTAAAACCTTGGTGCATGTCTCAAGACTCATTCACGTCTCTGTGTCCGAAGGAAGTCATGTGGCCGACTCAACATTACTAGGATTAGAAAATACACTTTTCCCACGAAGTGAGGACGGGTGCAATGAGGGAGCAAATACTTGCCAAGTGTGTTAGCTTTTGCATTGCTGTGACCAAAATATCCAACAAGAACTTCTTAGAGGAGGAAAAGTTTGTTTTGTTTTTTGGGTTTTTTGGTTGTTTGTTTTTGACTCACAGGTTCAGAGGTTCAGGGCGTAGACAGCTTAGCCCATTGCTCTGGACAAAGGTGAGGCAGAACGTTATGGCAGAAGGGCTCAGCAGAGGAAGCCTGCTCACCGCAGGGCAGCAGGAGGCAGAGGCAGGGGGCAGGGTCGATGAAGGGAAAATGAACCTTTCCAGGGCCAGTCCAGTCACTTTACCGACGAATATTCCTGCATTTACACAGGACCTCTTAGGAGACAGCTCATATCCAAACCATAACATCAAGTGAAAATACAGCCTTCCCCACGGCTCTGCAAAGCTGAGCAGGAGCGGATAATCTCCCCACGCAGAGCTCCCACCAAAGATACAAGTGATATCGATGCTGTGGGCAATGCTGTGGCTTAAATCAAGCTTGAGCCGTCCCTCTAAGGTTTGCGTGCTAGAAGCTTGGACTGGGCATGGCAGTGTTGAGGAGGCAGAAACTTTTGAGGCAGGGCCTAATGGAAGGTGCTCTGTCGCTGGGATTGCAATAGTCTTTCTGGGACCCTGGTGAGTCCCTGCCAGAGCAAGTTGCTGTAAAGAGGAAGTGCTTAATCCTTGAATCTCTCTGGATCTTGTCTCATCATGTGACCTTGTCCACAAATACTCCTACCATGGTGATGCCATCCACCATAAGGCCCTCATCAAAGGCTGAACAGATGGCACTGCCCAATCTTGGATTTTAACTGTCAGCTGAAAAACCCTCTCTTCTTTGTCAAGTACCCAACTTCAGTTATTTTGTTATAGTAACAAAAAACAGACTAGTAGAGGTTTATTACATAAATAGCCTAGTCAGGTGAAGAATACAAATAACTCTTTCTAGACATATAATCACAACAGAGGAGATGCTTGTTGGGAGAATGTGAATTGGTGCAACATTTTTGGAAAGCTTTTTAACAGTATCTATTCAAGTTTAAAAGGCACATACTTTTATTTTTTATTTGGGGGCGGTACAAGGGATTGAGCCAGGGGCACTTAACTACTGAGCCATATCCCCAGCCCGTTGTATTTTTTTCTTTTCAGACAGTGTCTCGTTAAGTTGCTTAGGGCCTCACTAAGTTCTGAGGCTGGCTTTGAACTTGCAATCCTCCTGCCTCAGTCTCCCAAACCGCTGGGATTGTAGGCATGTGCCACAGCACCTACCAAAATACACATACTTTTAGATCTACAATATCTCTCCCAGAAAGAAATCTGTCCAAGGATAAACTCAACATATTTTATCAAGTAAAGCAATGTTTATAATAGAAAATAAAAACTGGAAAAAAAACTATCAGAACAAAATGATTAGATAAATCATGTTATTTCCATAAAATGGAACTGTCGCGTTCGACCGGCGAAGCAACAAACGACCACCGTTTCTTCAAGACGTCTCTCTTTATTAGCTCTTAGCTCTCTATTCTTCTAGTTCCTTCTAGTTCTCTCTATTAGCCAGTGCATGCAGTTTATATAGGCAAAAATTCCATAACTTTCCGCATACATCAAAGGTTACAAGCAAGTTACAATTTACCAGACCACCATCAATAACTCGAAGAGAATGAACAAAGAGAGATGGGCATCAACGATGAAGGAATGCGCACCTGGGTTCGGGCGACGGTCAGTCTACAAAAACAATATAATCAATCTTTTCTGGATAGACCTTTAATTAACCTTCCAGGAACTGACTTGCTATTGACCTTTAAATAAGCTTCCAGGAACTGACTACTCAAAGGCAGTACTTTTATGTCAGGCCTGTTAACTCCCCACATGGAACATTTTGCACTTGTTAAAAAAAACAAAATGCAGGGGCTGGAGCAGTGGCTCAGCCGTAGAGTGCTTGCCTGGCATGTTCAAGGACCCGGGTTTGATTCCCGGCACAACATACACAACTAAGTGTCAGGAAAACAAAATCCAGATGAAAAATAAATAAATAAAATTGATTCTTTCTTGCTCTCTCTCTCTTTCTCTCTCTCCCTCTCTCCCTCACTCTCTTAAAAAAAAAAATACAAACTCTCAGGGCTGGAGTGGTGGCTCAGCACTCACGGCACTTGCCTGGCATGTGCGAGGAACTGAGTTCCAACCCCAGCACCACATACACAACAAAGTGTCGGAGCAACGAAAGCCACATGAAAAACTAAATGAAAATGATTCTCTCTTCCTCTTCCTCTTTCTCTCTCTCTGTCTCTTTCTCCCTCTCTCCCTCTCTCTCTCTCTCTCACTGTCCCTTTCTCTCTTAAAAAAAAAAACACACAAACTCTCAATTGGGCACATATAAAAATATCTTCCAGATGTATTATTAAATTTTAAGAAAATCAAAGCACTCAATAAAAAGGCTTCCGTGAGAAGCAGGTGAAGCGGGGGAGAATATGAGCTGTGTGAACTGAAGCTTAGAGCAATCAGGAGCATTGTGGCTGGCTAAACAAAGAGTGCTGTGCCAGCCAAAGGGGTCAGGCTGTTCTGCTGACCAGAGTGACAGATGCATGCCTGCTCATCGAGTGGCCAAATCCACCATCCAGCATTGTGCACGTCCTGCTGCCTCACTGCACATGGGGAAGAGCCACAAAGACTGGGCGCAGAAAATGAACGTGTCCACAAACGACACGGAACACACGGGCGCCAGTGGGAAGCCGCGTGTCCGGGTACACGTGCAGAAAAGGGGGGAGCAGGTCTGTCGCAGTTCACATGAGAAAGAACGGGGGCGGGGGGTCGTGCTGCTGGTTACAAGATCACCATGTCAACTGCGTGATGGAGCCACCCTCCCCACACAGAAACCCCACCGCTCCGTACAGAAGAGGAGCTCACCATCATCTGAAGTGCCGTGTTCAGATCTGGTTTCTACGTGCAAAGAGGGACAATAAAACGTCACTTCTATTGGCGGTTTATGAACCATTTGCTGCGCTTCATGGACACACACGCACAATAGTAAGTCTCGTGTCATTTGATAGTTGTAGCAGCTCTGCAAGGCAAGCGCTAGAATCTCCACTTTACCTAAGAAACAACAGCACAGCTTGCAAAGGCAAGTGTGCATTCCACCCCTCCCGACCACGGCCAGAGAAAGGCCGAGCTGGAGAGCAAAGTTCAGCCACGACGACACCGAGAGCAGACTGGCCGAGCACCGTGAGCACCCGGGGCACACCTAGGTAGCGCGACGGCAGGAGCAGAGCCATCACCAGCCCCACAGGCTGATAGGACCAGTCAGAGCTTGGTCATGAGAGAAACTAAACATTAAAACTGCGAACCATCCGCAGTCATAGTGACACTCGGGAAATAAACTGAAAATGCTACTCTAACAGGACCTTCGGCACCTACCGCTGCCTCAACACATCCTCTGTGCTCTTCCCCGCCCGCCACCTGGATTTTAGTTGAGCTTCACTGCTGTGGTTTGGATCTGGAATGTCCCCCAAAGGCCGCTGTGTTCAAGGCTTCCCCAGGATGGTGTCCTTGGGAGGTGATGGGACCTTTCAGTGGTGGGGCTGACTGGCAGGCCCTCCAAGGGGACATTGGGACTCCTGCTCCTCTCTTCATCTCTTTCGCTTCTCAGCCATGAAAGGAGTGATTTTGTTTGCCACTGTGGCTAACATAGGCCCAAAGCACCAGGGTCAACCGGTCATGGGCTGAAACCTTCAAAGTTGTGGGCCCAATAAATCTTTTCTCTCTCTCAATTACCTCATGTGTTTATTACAAGAACAGAAAACTGGCTGACACATTCACTTGTGCTTTAAAACAAGCAGTTGGGGGCTGGAGCGGTGGCTCAGCAGTTACGGCACTTGCCTGGCATGCACCAGTACACAGATTCGAACCCCAGCACCGTGTTGGAGCAATGAAGGCCACGTGAAAAACTAAATAAAAATTGATTCTCTCTCTCTCTCTCTGACTCTCTCTCACTAATCTCACTATGCCTCTTTCTGTTGAAATGCCAGGGTGCTTTTGGGCTAAGCTGGAACACAGAGAGGGTCTATGTGGAATAGGTTGTCCCAGAACTGTCCGGTTATAATTTCTAACACCAGATTCCAAATCACCAGAGGGAACAGCACAAGGAAAAATTAAAGCTAAATGCTCTAGCGGGAAGAGACCCAGTCCGTCTCATGAGACTCAATCCCAGGAACTTTTCTTTATCAAACACAAAAGAGAAGGCCATTACTCTATGAGGGAGGCTCAGAGTCGGGGTTACCAGCTGCCATTATGCTGCCTCCTGGAGAGTCTGCCTGGCAATGAAGGCAGACGGAGGAGCTGGGAACATCCCGGGAGGATGGCCTTGGTGCTCAGCGTTTCATGAAGAATTACCCCAGAACAGCGGCTCAGGACAACACGTCTACTGTCTCTGCACCTCTACTGCAGGTCAGGAATTCAGGGGTGGCCTTGCAGTGTGCTTCTGAGTCAGGGTCTCTCAAAAGGCTGCAGTGGTGGTGCTGAAGGGGACTGTGCTCATCGCAAGGCTCCAGCAGGGAACAGCTGCTCTCATGTGACTGTCGGCCACCTCAGAGGAACCGCTTCTTAGCTCACCTGGCCACTGACAGGCCTTGGGTCCTGCTGCTTTGACCAGAGATGTTAGTTTCTTGCCACCTGGACCTCTCCCTGGGGCTACTCACAACATGGCAGCTTGATTCCCAGAGGGAGGGCTCAGTGAGGGACAGCGCCAGCAAAGGCAAGCAAAGCACAGGTGACAATACTTTTGCATCCAAATTTTGGAAATATCATCCTTTCATTTTTACCATATTCTATTTGTTTCTAACAAAGCAAACCTCCAGGTCCAACTACGCTAGGGAAGGATTACACAAAGCATAAAGGCAAAGATCTTCAAGAATCATGGTGGAGACTGCCTGACAAGACATGATCAGCTCCTGGAGCCAGCCGTGCCTGAAGCCAGATACCTCTTGGTCTTTTCAGGTATGAGAGGTCATACATCCTTTCTTTGCTGAAATCAGTTCACATTGGGTTTCTGCCATGTCATATGTACCCCAAAGAGCCATTCATGAACACATTAATACATGCATTGAAGGCAAACACCACCATCAATAAAAGTGGAGTGGTGAGGGTAAAGTTATCTTTACCCTCTAAAGCCTTCCCTGGAGTGGAAGATAAATCAAGCAAAATTCTTAATGTCCTATGTGATCCTTGATGGTATTTTTAGATTCATTCTGCCTGGTTATAAAAATTCAGCATTCTGAGATTCTTCTCCGCTAATTTAGCATGCCTGTGTCAGTGTGAGAGGGTGCCAAGCTCAGAATTTTAGTGCCAGAAATGACAGTGGATAGAATTAGACCATCAGGAGTGCAATTAGTTTAGACATGCTATGCTATTAACACCCCAACCATGAACACAGAAGGGAAAGCTGGAAAAGCGGAAAGCCAGAAGAAAATAACTTCAACTCCGTTAACGGCAAACAAGAAAACAAATTCCTACCCCAAAGTCGATTCTTTTCCAATGCCAATTAAATGAAAATAATATCTATATACATATGATGCAAATTTCTGATAATCACTTGCATAATATCAGGAGAAAGATGATCTCCCATATGTCTCTCGCTAATAAACTAGACTGTGGACGAGGCTGAGATCTGAGAATTTTCCCTTCCCCGTCCATCCTGAAAATGTCTTCTCTTCAGCACCCGACCATGGCAGATGGTGTCACTGTCTCCCAGACACTCAGACCCGTGAGGAAAAAGCCGATGTGCTGTGTGCTTTATAAATACATCATCTGTGTATTTGCTGCCTGAAATCATTTATTTTGAAAGAACAAAAGAACATTTTTAGTAATTGTGTTTTTAACAGAGCATGCTCACGTGATCCGTGGTGTTCCACTTTCCTCTTGATCAGAAGCTGTCTGGCTTGGGAGAGCTTCTGCAGTACCTGAGGGCATATTGAACACAGGTCTCTGTGTCCCACCCCAGAGTTTCTGACTGGGTTGGTTTTGGATGAGGACCCAGAATCTGCATTTCTTTCTTTCTTTTTTCTTAAGAGAGAAGGACAGCGTGTATGTGTGTGTGTGAGAGAGAGAGAGAGAATCCAATTTTATGGAGTTTTTCACATGGCTTTCGTTGCTCCGACACTTAGTTATGTACAAGGTGCTGGGGTTTGAACCCGTGTACTTGCGCATGCCAGGCAAGCACCGTAACCACCGAGGCACCGAGCTACTGCTCCAGACCCCAGAATCTGCATCTCTAAGATTCCAGGTGAGGTTACTGCCAGTTGGTCCACACTCCAAGCACCACAGTGCCCCAAACGTCTGAAAAAACTCCTCTCCCAGCCCTCTGGCCCCTTGCCCAGCCCCGGGGCCTCCAGAACTCTCCCCTTTCTCTGGCACTGCTGGTTTTCCATCAGCATCTTTCTTTCTTTCAATTTTGACATTCCTGCTAGCTGCCATCAAAGTGAGCCTGCGCATGCTTCCAAGTTCCTCAAGGGATTTCCAATTTTCCAGTCACCGCTTGAAGGTTTTTAGTTTCATTTAAAAAGTGGGGGGCTGGAGCGGTGGCTCAGGGGTTTCGGCACTTGCCTGGCAAGCCCGAGGACCTGGGTTCAAATCCCAGCACCACGTACACAACTGAGTGTTGGAGCAACTAAAGCCATGTGAAAAAACTAAATAAAGTTGTTTCTCTCTTTCTCTGTCTCACTGTCCCTCTCTCTTTAAAAAAAAATAAAAAAAAAAAAAAAAGTGGGGATGCAGGTGCCACCAGACCTCCTGCTCAAAGCATTATGTAACAGGAAATAGAATGCTTATAGAGCTCAAAATATTATCGTCAGGAGAATTTTAGCTGATCTACTACGAAGCCTGAGAGAATTTTATTACCTCGATATGTTCAGGCCCAACAAAATCTGGATCTGTGCCATGCTGTTAGCCTCTACAGGAGGGGCCTTGGGAGAGGGAACAGAAGGGTGGACTCCAGCGTGTCCTAGGACTCACTCCCCTTCCCCCCTCTCCCAGATAGGCAAAGAGGAATCCAGTGAAGATTCTGTCCTTCTGTGTCCAGTGCAGTGGTGCACGCCCATAATCCCAGCTACTCAGAAGGCTGAAAGAGGAGGATCACAAGTTCAAGTCCAGCCTGGGCAATTCAGCAAGAACTATTTCAAAGTAAAAAAACTCAAAAGGGTTGGGATGTAGCTCAGTGATAAAGTGCCTTGGGCTCAATCCCCAGGGCTGGTAATGATCATCATCTTCTTCTTTTTCTCCTCCTCCTCCTCTTCCTCCTCCTTCTCCTTCTTATTCTTCCTCTTCCTCTTCTTCTCTCCTCTCCTCTCCTTCTCTCCTTCTCCTTCTCCTTCTTCATCAAGATTCCATCCTTAAAGAAGGCACCTTGTTCCAAGAACCGAGCCCCTGGCAGGAAGTTGTATGCTTTCAGCCATGGCAGGAGGAAGTAGTCTCCTTCTAGCACTGGCTACAAGGACATTTCCAATCCTTCCAGGACACAGGGCCAGGTAAAGCCATCCAGGATCAATAGACACCTATGGGACATACCAACTGGTATCTGTAGGACTCTTAGTGAATATTTTCCTTGAAAGCCCCGAGATCTAGGGATGAAGCAGAGAAAAAGGTGAGGTTCAGTCCAGTCTAACTTCTGTGTCTGTAGGTGGTGAGTGACTCACCCAGACATTGCTCCCCTGAGTGTTTTTATTCACATGCTGATCAGCTATCTCCTCACAAGAATGTAAGCTCCTTAAGGTTGTCAGCTTTGGCCAACTGTGTTATATCTATGTGGAAACAGACTATTATAAACTTCAGAGCTCTGAGTTGTAGTCAAGATTCTAGTTGAAATTAGAGGCTGCACGTTCCAAAAATGGCTGTTAAGAAACATTAACAGTCCCTTGACTGGAGCGGTGGCTCAGCAGTTACTGCACTTGTCTGGCATGTACAAGGACACAGGTTCAAACCCCAGCAGCATGTACACAACAGAGTGTTGGAGCAATGAATCACATGAAAAACTAAAGTTAATTCTCTCTCTCTCTCTCTGTTTCTCTCTTTTACTGTCCTTCTCTCTTTAAAAAAAGAATTAAGAAAATAAAAATGCTAGTATCACAGATGCTTTGAGGATACCAAGTGTAGCCCTAATCAAATATAAATCTTAGCCATGTTTGAGTGAAAGGTCTGTCCACTGAATGTCACAAGCTTCCTTGTGACATTCTACTTTAGCTGCAATGATTAACTGTTACATAACCCTTAACCTACACACTGACACTTGTTTTAGATTTTACAGTCAAAAATTGAATTTACTCATTGAACATTTTTTGGAACATATTTTTATTGGTGCATTATGGTTGTACCTAATAGTGGGATTCATTGTTACATTTGTATGTGCACTTAATACAACTATAATTTGGCCAATATCATTCCCCAGTATTTCCCCTTTCCTTCTCCTCCTCCCTCCTTCTGATCCCTTTCCTCTATTGATCTCCATTAGATTTTCATGAACTCTCCCCACCCCAACCTTTCTTTTCCTTTTTCCCCTCTAGCTTCCACATTTGAGAGGAAACATACAACCCTTGACTTTCTGTATTTGGCTTAACATAATGTTCTCAAGTTCTATCCAATTTCCTGCAAATGACATAATTTCCTTCTTCTTTGTGGCTGAATAAAAGTCCATTGTGTATATATGCCACATTTTATTTATCTATTCTCCAACTGACAGACACCTAGTTTGACTTCATTGTATGATTACTGTGAGTTGTACTTCTATAAACATGTATGGTGTGTATTGCTATAGTATAGTGACTTCAATTCTTAATTAATTAATTTTAATTCGGATAAATACCGAAGAGTGGTATAGCTGGGTCACATGGTGGGTCCATGCCTCTTCTCATGTTGAGAATCTCCATACCGATTTCCATAGCGGGTGTACTAATTTGCAATCCCAACAGTGTAAAAGTGTTCCTTTTTCTCCACATCCTCTTCAGCATTTATTGTTTATATTTTTTTTTAAAGAGAGAAGAATGGTGAGAGAGAGAGAGACAGAGACAGAGAGAATCAATTTTTATTGAGTTTTTCACATGGCTTATCGTTGCTCTGACACTTAGTTGTGTACATGGGTGCTGGGGTTTGAACCTGTGTACTTGTGAATGCTGGGCAAGCACTGTAACCGCTGAGTCACCGCTCCAGCCCCTTATTGTCTGTATTCTTGACGGCTGCTATTCTGACTGGAGTGAGATGAAATCTCAGTGTAGTTTTGATTTTTATTTTCCTAATTACTAACCATGTTGAACATTTTGCATACATTTGTTGTCCATTTGTATTTCTTCCTTTGAGGAGTGTCTGTTTAATTCATTTGCCTTTTTATTAATTTGGTTATTGGGGCAGTTGGTGTTAAGTTTTTTGAGTTCTTTTTATATTTTGTATGTTAATTCTCTGTCAGATGAGTAACTAACAAAGATTTCTCTCCCAGTCTGTGGCTGCCCTCTGCACGTTCTTAACTGCTTCCTTTGCTGTTCCAGAGCTGTTAATTTTGACGCCACCCATTTCCTACTCTCGGCCTTCCTTCCTGAGCTTTAGGGGTCCTAATGAAATAACTGCTGCCCGTTCCTACGTGTTGGAGTTTGACCCTATGTTTTCGTCTGAGTATTGCAAAGTCTCTGGTCTAATTCCCAGGTGATTGATTCATTTTGAGTTGACTTTTATGCAGGGTGAGAAATAAGGATCTGGCCTCATTCCTCTACATGTGGTAACAGTTTTCCCAAGACCATCTGTTCAAAAGGCTAGCTTTTCTCCAAGGTGTTTTGGCACCTTTGTCAAGGATCGGATGACAGTATCTATGTAGGTTTTGTCTCCGTGTCTTCTATTTCGGACCATTGGTCTCTGTGTTTGTTTTGATGCCAGTATCATGTAGTTTGTTTTAATATTGATCTACAGTATTATTTGATGTACATTTGTTATGAAAAATTTGTGTTAGCATAAATCTTGCTTTACTTAGCTCATTCTCCATGACTTCTCTGATCTTACTACAATTAGCCAAGCCAAGACTATATATAAAAAGTGGTGCAGATTCACTTGGGGTCAGAAAGGACAACAGAGACTTTCCTCTTCCCATAAGTTATGTGAATAGGGTTGTTTGTTTTTAATGATGACAATAGCTCAATAGTTTTTGAAATATAATGTAAGGGCTTGACACTCTAGCACCAGATCCCAGAAAAAAAGAGTATGTGGTACTTGGTGGGTGCTCAGTAAATCTTTTTACCTTATTCACTGGCTTCTCATTAACATTAAGAGGGAAGGTATCTGTTAGAACAGACCTCAACTAGACATATAAAGGTTAAGAGTAGACCTTTCCTTCAGTTTTTTGTAATGATTCTTATTAACCTGCCTCAAATTTTTCATTTAAATTTTGAAGCATCCTTCAAACACGTAACTTAATATTATGAAGGAGACTGAAATCAGAATTGAAATGCAGTCTTTAAATCACATCCTTTTGAAACTGTTGAGCACAACAAATGCTTCTAGCGCACAGTGAGTTAAATGTATCCTCTGGATGAAGCAGTAAGTCAGGCAGCCACTAGAGGGCAATAAGGGTCAGGAAATTGGCCCAGTTAGACACTCTACTGAAGGCTGGGAGCGACTCAATCTTTTATTTAGGATCAATTTGTAAGAGCCAAAGAGTAAGAGGCAGGAACATTGTTGGAAAGAACTGATGAAGGCAGAGATGGGGAGAGAAAGAAGGAGGAGGAGGAGAAGGAGAAGGAGGAGGGGAAATTGAATAAGAGGAAGAAGAAGAGGTGTGAGAGGTAGAAAAGCATTTAATCGAAAGCAGCAAAGAAATACCAGCATGCATTGCATGCATCAAAGAGCAACAGCATTACCGGGAATGTTGGATATAGGGCTTAAAATATTCAAAGGTCATGGAGAATATGCCAAACTAAGGTCCTATATCACAAGAAATTAAAGAATCTGAGTACAGAGAGCAGAGGGCACAGGATGCGCTAAACCTGGCTGACCCGCCTAACCTCAGCGAAGAAACGACTGGAATCACCTGGAGTCACTGTAGATTCCTGAACTGTGCCCCATGGTGGAAAGAAACACTTCTCAGCCATTTGAGGTTCCTTTAACTTCCTGCATTGCCCATCATTCCGGAAGGCAGTGGCCACTTAACCAACCGTGTGATCTTAACCTTTCTACATCTCGTTTTCCTCCTCTGTTAATTGAAGACCATGATGATGGTGCAAGTAGTTGCTTTTTATATGAAGGATTCAATAGAAACTTAACATTTGTCAAAACTCACTAATTTGGGACAATCCAGACCAAAAAATATCAAGGATCATCATCAAGGCAGCAGTTCACAAAGTACTCAACCTGTCAACCTGGCTCCAACCAATCATGTAACCTTGAACCTACGAGATTCTTGACAAGATTTTGGTGAGCAAGGGCGGGAGGGGTGGTAGAAATTTGTCTTATTTCAAATTTCCTAAAGTAAGATTTATTAATATTTTATTGCACTCTATCCAATGTTCACTCATTGAATTTTCATTAAGTATGTATGCCCTGTACATACTTAGAGTATTGTGAGGATTAAATGTGTTGTGGGCACACCAGGCCTAGAGTAGACCTTAATCAACATCTACTATTTGTGTCAGTCCCCCAGAGCTCAATAACTTAAAACAACAACTTGTTAATTCTTCACACATCTGCTGATCAATTGTGGAGTTGGCTAATTTAGACCAGATTGGGTGAGCAGTTCTGCTGGTCTCAGCTGGGCTCAGTCACACATCTGCAGCCAGCTAGAGACTGAATAATCTAGGCTGAATTTAGCTGGGCTCCACCAATCTTTTCATTTTATAGGGATTACTGACCTAGTAATGACAACAGCCAAAGTGCAAGAAAGTGTATGTAAATGCCAACACCCTTGAGTCCAGACTCAGAACTAGAGGATAATTGCTTCTGCCTTTTTCTATCAGCCGACCCAATTCACATGGGCAAGCCAACTCAAGGGTAGGAAATAGAATCTACTATCTGAAATATATACTGTGTCTTTTCTTTTTAAATGGTCTATTCTAAGGTGAGAATATCCTGAGAATAGGTTTTCTATCAGTCTTATTCCCATTTAACCGTTGAGAAAAAAAATGTATGCAGAGTTCACAGGGCTATGAAGTGGTAGAGACAAGATTTGAATTTGGACAATCTGGCTCCAAAGTTCAAGCTATGAATCGATACACTCTATTTTCTCTCCTAATAAAGCATGTTGAAGAATTGGAAACTATGAAAGATTCTGGGCCCTAAATTATACCTAAATTATCCCAATGCTTTTTATCTGAAGTCAGAGCATCCAGAAGACACATCAAATCTCCGTGTTGATTATTGTATCAGATGGTAACACAGAAGGGATGTAGTAAGAAAAATGCTTTTAAAAGCATGGGAGACAAATGTAAAAATAGATAAATATAGATAAATGGGATTTCATCAGACAAATGACTTTTGTGTAGCAAAGGAGCCAATCTACAGAGGGAAGAGACAACCTGGAATATGAGAGAAAATATTTGCAAACTATATATCTGACAAGAGGTTAATGACTAGGGTCTATAAGGAATTCAAACGACTCAATAGCAAAACCCCAAGTAATTCTACTAAAAAATAGGCAGTAGGTCTAAATAGATATTTTTTGAAGGAAGATGTACAAATGGCCAAGAAGTACATGAAAAAACATGTGTAACATCACTAATCATCTGTGGAACACAAATCAAAACCACAGTGAAATATCACCTCACTCCCGTTAGAATGGCCTTATCAGCGACTGCTAGAGGAAAGGAAATCCTTGCACACTGCTGGTGGGAACATAAAGTAGTGTAGGTATTACAGAAAATGCCTCAAAAAATTAAAAATGAACTACCATATTATCCAGCAATGTTTGGTGACATGAGCCAGGCGCAGGGAGATAAGTCCTGCATGATCTCTTCACTCCCTTGATTGTTGCCTTTCTATGCTGAACTCATTTGTTTGGGTTTATATCCAAATAAAATGAAAAGACACTGCATTCTAGTGTTTTTTGTAGCTCTGTTCACATTGGCTAAGAAATAGAAACAACCTGTTGAATGGAGCTGGTGAATGGATAAAGAAAATGTGGTACTTACACAGTGATAGTCTATTCAGCCATTAAAAAAGAATGAAAGCCTATCATTTGCAACACGTATGGAACTGCAGGTCACATTTAGTGAAATAAGTCAGGCTCAGAGAGACAAGTACTGCATGATCTCACTCACACCTAGAATCCAGAAAAGTCGATCTCATAAAAGTCAAAAGTAGATCGGAGGCTACCAGGGGATGGGGAGAAAGAGAGACGGGGGAAAGATTGACCAATAGGTATGAACTTATATTTAGATGGGAGAAAGAAAGAAGTTCTGGTGTGCTGTGGAATAATAGGGTAACTGTGGATGATAATAATATGCTGGATGTTTTATTAAGGCTAAAAGAAAGGATTTGTAATGTTTTCACCATAAAGAAATAATAATTGTTTAAGAAAACAGATAAATTTACCCTAATTTGAAAATCGTAAAATGTATATGTGTATCAGAACATCACAGGGTATCCCATAAATGTATATAATTTTATGTGTCAGTTTTTAAAAAAGAAGGTAACTGTGTAAGCTGATGATGCCGATTTTTGTGGATGTTGGTTCCTATCCTCTTGGAGTGGAAGGATAAAACCAAGTGACTCTGAGGCAAGCAAACAGTTTATTTAAGAAAGGATAGAAAAGAAAGACTTCCCAGGAGAAGGGAGTCTCACAGGGGTGCCACTCGCCTTTTTAGGAGTCTCTTCCCTTGAATAATCATCGCCTTCTCTCCCCCAGGCCTAGGGGTATGAGTGTGAAATTCTGGTCTGATCTAGTCCTTTGCCCTGGACCCCTGAGCATCTCTATCAGCAGAGGGGAAGTCGCTGCCCAGACCACCCTTGTTAGCAAAGGGGTATGTGAAGCTGCTATGCGCCTCTGCTTACCTAGGGCAGTGAATGTTCTGTCCTCTCAGAAAAAATGACCATCAGCTAATTTCCTCCTTGTCCACCTGCATCTTTCTACACTGACTGCCTAGCCTTTTTCTGCATCACTGATGGATGTGATAATCTTTTTACAGTATATATGTATAGCAAATCATCATGTTATATACCTTAAACACGTATAATTTTGTCAATTATGTCAATAAAACTTGACAATAAAAATGTTTTAAAAAGAAGAAAATAGAAAATTTATTAGACAGACTAAACGAACACAGGGGATGTCTCAGAAAGGACACCTGGTCCATGCCTCTGCCTCCACGCAGAGCTGTGTATCAGCCTTACTAGGAACACTGCAGTCAGCTATGATGTTAAGAGTTCAGAGACCACCGCCACAGCCACCGCTGGAAACGCATGTTAGCATCTCTCATCCCATCAGCAAGTTCTGTCCGAGTTAGACTTGAATCGTTGGATTTGATTGCACTGTGACTCGGATCAGAGCCCCTTTGCAAAGCTCAAATCAGGGGTTGCAAACTGTCAGACTGTGGGCCGAAACCAGCCTGCAGACATGTTGTGTTTTGCCTGCACTGACAAAAATGTTTAAAAAGTTGCCAACATCTAAAAATAGAGAGAGAGCTATTAAAGATTCAGCTCTTCTGGAAATAAGCTCCCTGAAAGAGTTTGCTTATAATCAGAATTATCTGTTCTGTGGAAGTTAGTACAGAGCCTCTGAATTTGGTGTTTTTCCTTAAGGGATGATATTAATAACTGATCTAATTTATTTAGGGTTATAAGGCTATTCATTTTTCTATTTATTCATGGGTCAATTTCAATATGTTATATTTTCTAAGGCTGCAATAATTTAATCTAAGCCTTCAAATTTATTGGCAAAAAGTTATTCATAAGTTTCTTTTATTGTCGTAATATTTTCAACACCTATAGTTCTATTTCCCTTTTCATTCATACCATTGCTATTCATGTATTTTCTCCTTTTTAAATAAGATAATGTTGTCTAAAGTCTGTTTTATTGCTCTTTTCAGTAATTTGTCTTCTCTAATGTATTTACATTTCCTATATTCGTAATACTGCTCTTATTATTATAAACTGCTATTTTTCTTTGTTTCTGATAAGGTAGGTTTATTCCTAAATTTTTGAGGAATCTTTTTTTTTTTAAAGGATTTTTTTTTGAAAGAGAGAGGGACAGTGAGAAAGACAGAGAAAGAGAGAAACAACTTTATTTAGTTTTTCACATGGCCTTAGTTGCTCCAACACTTAGTTGTGTACGTGGTGCTGGGGTTTGAACCCGGGTCCTCGTGCTTGCTAGGCAAGCGCCAAAACCACTGAGCCACCGCTCCAGCCCCTTGAGGAATCTTAGATCATCAGCATTGATCCTTTGTGTGTGTTTGTGTGTTGCTAGAAATTGAACCAAGGGGCATTTTACCACTGAGCAACAGCCTCAGTCCTTTTTATTTTTTACGTTGAGAGGTCTAAGTTTGCTAACGTGCCCAGGATGGTCTTGAACTTGTGATTGTCCTAATTCATCCTCCTGAGTCACTGATAAAACATTCCCACCATACCTGGCTTGATCTTTTCTTTTTTGATATAAAAATTTAAGAAATCATTTTTAACTGTGCCTCATGAGTTTTCACATGCAGTATTTCATCATCAACTTTTTTTAATTTTTAAAATTTACATTAGTGTTTTTTCCCATTTGATTCATGAGTCATAGTTGATTTGCTAAATTAGCATTCATCATCCACACCAAACCTTTCTGTGCACCAAAGAAGCAACTCAGAGCCTGAGATGCTGGACGCCTCATTTGTCAGATTCCCTTGCACCTACGGTTCTGAAAGATCTCGATTCCTCCACTGGAGGCACTTACAGGAGATTTGAAGGGTACAAGTAAAGAGCATCTTTCTGCCGCAAAGCAAAGTCATGGTACATTTGCTTTCTCTTCAGCCAGTATTCATCTCTCCCCCACCCTCCTTCCAAAGGTTAACATCTTTGGAAGTGTTCTCATGTCCAGTCACTTCCTTGGTGCTTGGTGACAGTAACTCCTTCCTGATCCCTAGTGTCATGCACTCCCTCTCCTAAACCTCAAATGTTGACATCTAATCCCCACTTCTATAGTATTCAGAGGTAGGACCTTCACAAGGTGATTAGATTATGAGGACAAAACCCTTGTAAATGGGATTTGTGCCTTCGTAAAAAGTCCTGAAGGAGCCTGTTTGTCCTAGGACACAGCTACAAGGTACCATCTGTGACAAACGGACCATCACCAGACACTGTCTCTGCTGGTATCTTAGCCTTCGTAGGTTCCAGAACCCTGAGCAATAGATTTCTGTTGTTTATAAACAACCCATTCTAAGGTATTTTATTACAGGGACTTAGAAAGACTGACACATCGGGATCTCAGCCTGCTGGTCTCTTCTTCAACTCCATAGTTCCCTGTGCCACCACAAATTGCCATAGCTCCCCCTGTGTAGCTCCATAGCTCTCATTCTACCATCTGGCGGAAGTCAAGGCACCTTTCCTTAGGTATTTTGTTCTGGGCATAACCTTTAGAAGTGCCATCTAAAGTTCAATTCTCTGTCCTTCTAAACGTCTGTAATTCCCAGTGTTAAATTCCTTCCTGAGGTTGGAGTGGTGGCTCAGTGGTTGGAGTGCTTGCCTGACATGCTCAAGGTCCCTGTTTCAAACCCCAGCATCACATACACAACTAAGTGTTGGAGAAACAAAGGCCAGATGAAAAAATACGTAAAATTGATTCTATCTTGCTCTATCTCACTCTCCCCACCCCTTTAAAAAAAAAAAAAGAAAGTTCCTTTTTGCCTAAAATAGAGTTTTGTTTCTGAATGCTGAATGATACAGATTTGTTTAAACTTTACTTATAGTTCACAATTGGATTATTGTCAAAAAAAGTGTTGTATATGACACCAAATTCGAAAAATTTGTGGAAGCTACATTTGTGATCCAGAATATGGGCAATTTTGTTAATATTCTCTGAGTTCTAAAAAAGGAACGTGTATTCTATAATTGTTCATATATTCCTTTATATGCTGCTTGCTAACTGTGCTACTCAAATCTCCTACATCTCAATGATTTTTGTCTACATGACCCAAACTTACTGAGAGTGCTGTGTTAAAAATCTTGCCAGGCAAAGGCACAGCAGCACATAATCTAGGGCAACCATAGATGTGTAGGAGGGGGATGGGTAGGGAGAGAAGAGGGAGGGAGAAAGGGAAGGAGCTAGGGAGTAAAGCAACAATATAGCATACTCTTTACCGCTGGAGAATCCAAATAACACTTACGCAATCATTCAGTTCTGGAAAATTCTCAACCTAAGCGTTTATATTGGGTGTACGAGTGAAATATGGAAGATTCAAGAGACTGGGATATGGGTGATGTGGGGGGTAATTATGATTTAAGAATATATGCATTTCATGTTGTTATTTTATATGCATTTTATGATTATACAATAACTCAACAGCTTAATAAAACATTTTTAAAAAATCTTGCCAGGGACAGTGGCACACACATGTAAACCCAGTGTCACAGGAAAGCATGGAGTTGAAACTCCAAACCTCAGTTCTTATGTTCTGATGAAAGAAAATTTACAGTCAGACACCAGAAGTTATACAAGAGAATTTTATTATAAGTGAAAGAGAGGTGAAAGTAAGGCTCAAGCAGCGAGCACTCTTGAGAGAGAGAGTGGGCCGTCTCTGAGCAGAGAGCGACAAAAGAGACAATGCTGTCTCCAAATGTATTACTGTTTCTTGGTTAATTTGAAAATTGGGGTCCTCCTTCAGCAGCCTTCACCAGTCAGGTGTTCAACTCCTCCTTCACGTCAGGCGGTGGAGTTTTTTTACCTTAGTTGGTCCTCTCTGGAACCGTCCTGGTGGCCATCCTATTCAGGGGGGCTTCATCTACAAGTCAATCTTATGTTAATGTGGGCATTAGGGTCAATACTGAATGCCCTGGGCCTGCACTATTAAAGCATACACCCTCCTGAGCTAGTAGGAGACACCTGGGACCAGTAGCTTTTAGTTTCATTCCAACTTTTATGGGTCCTGTCAAGAGATAATCCTCATATATCCTTTGTTCTTGAGGCATTCTCCCTCCCCATTATCTCTTGCTTTTGTTTATCTTTAACATTTGTGTACTAATGTTTTCCATAGCTTATCTGCCTTGGCAGTAGTTTAAAGAAAACTTCAAGAGTAAACCTGTGGTCTTGTCAAGCATTTCACTGCTCATTGCTAGCTACTACCCAACACCAGCAATTTAGGAGGCTGAGGCGGGAGAATAGCAAGTGTGAGGCCAACCTGGGAAATTTGGAAAGATCTTGCCTCAGAGTAAAAAATAAAAAGGGCTGGTGATGTTGTTCAGTGGTAGCATGACCCTCGGTTTAATCTCCAGTACTGGGGAAAAAAAAAAAAAGGTAAAAGAAAACAGAAGGAAGGAAGGATGAGAGGGCAGGAGGGAGTAACTCTTGCATTTTAATGTTAGATTTGTCACTTTCTCCTGGTAGATCTGTCATTTTGTTTTAAATATTGTGATGCTGTGTTGTAGGTTCATACAAGGTTAAAATTATTACTTTCCAGTGAAGTAAATCTTTAATCACTATGTAGTAATAAGCTTTTCTGTAACTTTGTGCCTTTCACATATCCTTATGTCTCGTTTAGCAGCATGATTTTATTTATTTTTTAATCCAGACTAGCATTCTTTATCTTATAACTAGATTGTAAACCACTGACCTTTGTTGGAATCAAAGATGAATCTCAGTGTTTTTTCAATCTTATTTTTCATTTCCACTGATTCTGATTGTAGATCCACTGTTTACTGATTTTTACTGATCTACTGATTACTCTGCCCTTTCTACCTTCCTCTCACGTTAAATCTTCACCAGATACTATAAAATTCATTTTAAGATATAAGATATACATTTTTATAAAGACTTAAGTTAATATCTTAACCTTCCTCCCAGATAATTCAAAGAGGCTAGAATGCTTTAACTCCTATCATAGACTGATAACTTACATACTATTTTTCTATAGCATTTTGTTCTTATTTTATTTGGCCTCCACAAACACAGACTTATTAGTATCATTTTTTTTAAGAGAGAGAGACAGAGAAAGAGAGAAACAACTTTATTTAGTTTTTCACATGGCTTTAGTTGCTCCAACACTTAGCTGCATACGTGGTGCTGGGGTTTGAACCCGGGTCCTTGTGCTTGCCAGGCAAGTGCCGAAACCACTGAGCCACCACTCCAGCCCCTAGTATCATTATTTTTAAGGGTCAAGGTAAATGTGTGTGTGTGTGTGTGTGTGTGTGTGTGTGTGTGTAGCCCCACATATTTAGCAGTATATTTATTCACCATTCTTTTTGTGCCTCTCCAAAAACTCATTTTCCCCCTGAAATTTAATTTTGAATTTTCTTCTAGTGAAGATTTGTTGGTAAATTCTCAAATTTGATTCCTCTGAAAATATCTGTATCATGTCCTAATACTTAACAAGTGTTTTGTGCCCATAGCATTTTAGTCTGAAAGTTACTTCCTAATACCAAATCTAAGTTATTATGCCACTGTTTTTTGGATTCCATTTTAGGTGTTAAGAATCAGTCTTCTCAGCAGGAAATAGTGGTACGGGTCTGTAATCCCAGTGGTTGGTGTGGAGAGGCTGAAGCAGGAGGATCACAAATTCAAAGCCAGCCTCAGCAAGGCGCTAACCAATTTAGTGAGACTCTGTCTCAAAATAAAAATAAAAGAAGGGCTAGGGATGTGGCTCAGTGGTTAAGTGCCCCTGAGTTCAATCCCCAGTAAAAAAAAAAACAAAAACAAAAACAAAAAAAAAACACCAAATAACCATAAAATGGTATTATTGAATTTCCCTGAAATAAATCTGCAGAGGTCAGAAAATCAAAAGAAAGCAGGAGTCTTGTGAGATATTATATAGAGGGATTCTGTTAAAGATTGTAGACTTTGATATTCCTCCTTGATAGATGCAGGGGGTGGCTGGGGAATAGGCACAAGGCCAGTGCATACCCAAGGAGGGTTCTAGATTAGGAGACCCTTCAGCATAAGACAGAGAATCCAGCAGGCTACAATCTGAGGGGGGAAATGAATCTGATATGCCAAACATGACAGAAAGGAGACTTGCCTGTTTCAACCTTGATACCAAATGGGGTGAAGAGAATTTAAAGACCTCTCATGAGAATTTATACTGACAAGCTGGTTCTCTTAGAGTTGTGGTCCAAACTTATGTACTTTGTGCAGTTTTTAAAAACCTGAAACAGATAGTTAAATTTAGAATCGTTCTGTATTGATGGTGCCCCTAGGGAAGTGACAGAAGCAAGCATAAAACCTTTCTGAAGGAACGTAGCCACAACAGCAACTTCAGAGGTTTTCACAGAGAATTTCTTTATATCTAAGTAAGTGATCACAGCAAGGTCAACAATGCAAAAATAGTGCATGTGGGTAAGCAGGAATGAGGTACATGACTGAAGGCCAGCTGAAAAGATATATCAGAAAGAGTTTCTAAAGACTTTGGTCATCAGAATCTTCAGATGCAAAGTATGAAGTATCCATACTTAATGTGTTTAAATAAAGAAAAGAAGTTTGAAAGTGTGATTGGAAAAGAGACTACAAGGTATGACCAAGCAAGTTTAATAAAGAAATCAGATTTCTAACAAGACAGAATAATAATTGAAAATGTAAATTCCAACACGGATTAAATATCAGATTTTAGATAAAGCTGAAGAGAGAACTAGTGAATTGGATAATAAATTATTCAGAATGCAGATCAGAAGGATAAAGGCTTAGCAAATGAAGAAGTTAATAGGATATGGAGGATGGGAGGGAAGGGGTCTCAGAGAAAACCCACCAGAGTTTCAGGAGATAATGTTGTCAATGAGGCAACAACTAAGCCGAGAATTTTCCAGATCCACTGAAAGCAATAAACCCACAGTTACAGGAAGCCCAAGAGATCCCAAGAAGATTAGAAAGCAAGAAATCTACAAAGACACATCACAGAATAGCAGTCCAAGAGGAGATAGTAAAAACACTCATATTAGAAAATAACAATTAAAGAAGACTGAATTTATTTATTTATTTATTTATTTATAGGAATTGAACCCAAGGGCACTTAACCACTGAGCCACATCCCCAGATTTTTTTTACTTTTTATTTTAAGATGGAAGAGTAATATTAAACTACAATGTGTAGGGTTACACATTTGGATGACAAATGGAAGAAATACAAGGAAGTAATTGCTATTGAGGCAGAATAGTGATTACATGAGGGGACCAAAGCGGTTGTATTTAGCATCCACCTTAAAATCGTTCTTTAAGCTCTACTTTCACGTGGTTCTCTTATTTATCTTTGTCTCACAACATTACAAAGGGATTTTTTAAATGGGAAGGTTACTCCTATCTCAAACGTTCTAGCACTGCCTAGTCTTTATAGGCCTCTTCCCATACGAAGGACTGAGTAGGCTTTCGGATTAGACTCTGAAAGCATTCTTTTATAAACATATGGGTACAGATACAGCGCACTGTGTTCTTGTACACACATGCCACTCTGCCCACCGCGAGACCTCGCCCCTGCTATTCCCTGGCTGGATGGTTCACAACTCACCATGGAAGAGCTGCATTTTCTGCTCTCCCATGACCTCCTCGATCTCTAACTGAATCTGAGCTCTCTCTCACCTGAGCCCCATCACTATCCTGTGCTCTCTCATGGAATTTATCTTGATGTCTCCTTTTTAAAAATACTTTCCCTCCTTTTTTTTTTTTTTAAGAGAGAGGGACAGCGAGAGACAGAGAAAGAATCAATTTTATTTAGTTTTTCATGGACTTTTGTTGCTCACACACTTCACTGTGTACGTGGTGCTGGGGTTTGAACCCGCATACTCGCGCATGCAAGGCAAGCGCCCTAACCACTGAGCCACCGCTCCAGCCCCACTTTCCCTCCTTCTGGGTTACATGATTATATACTCACAGCCAACAGAGAATGTATAACTCATTTCATGTGTCCCTTTAAGTCTGAGCACAATATCTTTCACACTATAGCCACTGGTAAGCATTTCTTTTCAAGAATAGAAAATTTAACATTATTTCTTTTTTGGCTGGTAATTAAGTTAACATGCCACAGTCTCCATCCATTGATCATTCTGTATTAAGGAAGCACTGATTTTTATTTAGTAGTCAGTTATAAGTTATAACAGTCTGTAACTTGTTTGAAGTTTCTGTTATAGACCAAAAAGAAACACAGTCCTGTTAAGAATTGGCCACCAGACAGGGTAGCATATGCCTGTAACCCCAGAAAGGCAGAGCCAGGAGGATGGAAACTTTGAGGCCAGCCTCAGAAATTCAGTGAAAGATTCAAAAAATAAAAAGGGCTGGGAATGTAGAAGGAGCAGAGGAGGAGGGGGAGGGGAGAGAATGAAGAGGGGGAAGAAGAAGAAAAAGAGTAGAATTATTGATCAGAGCTTTGAGGATGAACTCTGATAGTGCTGGCAATAAAATTCCAGCAGAGGGCACCAGAGGGCCTAGTGAGAGGCTGCAGTCCTCTGCTAATGGCTTCAGCTAAGTCAGGGGACTGAGGAAAAGTCTCCTTTTCAAGACAGAAGATCTCTAGAAATGGAGAATAAGCAAAGTTAGACTGTACTAAGATCTGAACCAGTACAAAGTTCACACTTCTGGGGACAGGGGTGTTAGTCAGAGGACTCCATTTCTTTTTATGTTAACATCATGAGGCAAACTTCCTCCTAGACACACACACACACACACACACACACGTACAACCTTTACTGCACACACTTTTATTTGATTTTTCTGAAAATCAGATAAAACTCAAAATTGTGAAAATTATGAATAAGGCTATAGATTATTCATAAAATTGCTGAAAAATTTTAAATAACAATTGAAGATTCTAATTTCTAAATGAATGGCTCCAAATCAGACACAATGTATAGATCTTTTTTTGTCTTAAATTTTATTTTGATATACAAACTTGAGAGAAAATATAGAAGAAAGTTTTAGAACAGGGACTTTCTTCTGGTGATGCTATGGCAGGGACTTAAGGAGTCAGCAATAGATAGAGAGGTAGAGTTTTCCAGTCTCACTGAAACTATGCAGCCATTACACATGAGCATCTATTCCATAAATTCCACCGCTGTTGAGGTGGTGGAGCCATTAGTTACACTCTGATTTTCTACCTTAGCAATCCTGATGTATTTCAGGCATGTTTATTGTTCTCCTGAGTCTTTCCTACAGGTGTTATTTAAACTGGATTACTCTATAAAATGCTACTGATGGAAAGGGGTCCAAAGAAGGTGATTTTGTTCACCTTAAAATTGGATCTGAGTGTTCACCAAAGAGAATAATTCCTCATGCATCTGGGATTTGAATAATCTAACAAAGTTACCACTCTCATTTTTCAAATGCAATTTCTTCCCAGCTACAAATTAACTATTATTTTCCTCCTGGAAAGCCTCCTTCTTTCTGAATACTGAGTCTCCCAGGAATTCCTCTGAGGAGCAGCTTTCCCTCTGTGCTCCCAGGGGAGCTAGTTTTGGAAGTTCCTTTGTTTTCTTCTGTAGACTGCCTCCATGCCTCACCTAATTCCAGCCAGCAGGTTCTTAGGAGTGAAGGACAGACTCACCTGCCTTTGGAGAGACTAACAACACTCATTATTGAGACCAAGGAACACTTATTAAGATAAAACTTACTTCAAACTTTATTGAGTTTAAAAAGGAAATTTCATCAGTTTGACTCTAAGCATTTGTCTAACAGGAAGCCCATCTGTAGCCATTGGGGTTTTCCGGGTCTCACTGCTCAAGAATCTGCCTCACTAGTACACACACCCTTTGAAAGTACAGGTTCCCATCTAAATACTGCAAGGTCAAACTGCTGCGACTTTATTTGTTTTTTTTTTTTTTTGTTTGTTTGTTTTTATGTTGATGGCTTTATTTATTTATTTTTAAAGAGAGGGACAGTGAGAGAGAGAGAGAGAAACAATTTTTATTTAGTTTTTCATGTGGCTTTTGTTGCTCTGAGACATTGTGGTATATGTGGTGCTGGGGTTTGAACTTGTGCACTTGCACATGCCAGGCAAGTGCTATAACCACTGAGCCTCTGCTCTGGGGCTTTAATGACTCAAAAGAACACCAGTGGGCTCAACCATATGGGGCTAGAGAGAAATATGGGAAATGACAAATCAGAACTCTGCGCGCATGAGCGCGCGCACACACACGCTTTCCCTGGGTCATCTGCCTTGGGGCAACTGTGCCTGATCCAGCTTTTTCCTGGGACACTGGTATTTTGGCTTCTCAATTTTTCAGACATCCACCTTGACCGAGAAATCTCTGCAGCACTTTAAATGACAGACTTTTCTGTGAAAAGAAGAGCTTTTAGATCATGTGAGACTACTTGTCTGCGAAGTCTATTCTCTCTGTTAGTTAAAAAACTCTGGGCGATGTGCCAGCTTAGAAAAAACAAATAGCTACACTCCAAGTCTCTTGTGCAAATTGGTGTCCCTAAATGTGAAAGTAAGCCATGGCATGAGACCTTTTGGGAGACACATCTGCCCCATCCCTGTGCAATCCTGGATAAAACCAGGACACCAGGGCTGAAGGGTCAGCAATCGTTGTGTGAATTCAGTAGAAGGGACCACCAAGAGTGGTGAGGTAAAAACAGGAGGAGGTGGCACTAATAAGGATTTGGAGCCATCATACCAGCCCCCAGTTCCTCCCCACTGCTACTTGAGAGAATATTCTTTAGTTTTCTTGAGTTATTGGAAATTTACCACTCTCAAGAGCAAGAGGTAACCTGGAGTGATGCTCTTGAGCATCTCTGTTAACAGCTCTAGGTCATGGAGGAAATCAGATGGAAGAAAGACACCCTCCTACCTTTCCTTAGTCCAGAGTCTGATTTAACTTTTTCTCCTCTATGGCCATGGAGATACCAGCCAGGACCTTCAAGTGAGAGTCCAGGGGAATCTGGAGGGAGCCTCACAGTTAGGGACTAGTCAGTGATCAAGATGAATAGAGGAGAGAAAGAGGGCTGATCATATATGAAGTGAATACTGTTATTATCCCCCATTTTAATGATGAGGAAACTGAGACCAGAGAATTTAACTAATGTGCTCAGGATCACACAGTTAATAGGTGGGAACTGAAGATAAAAACTGGACTCCAGAATTCCTTCTCTACACTGGATGCATTCTCCCGGGGGTGGGGGGTGGGGTTTCAAAACAGCCTCTTAGTCATCCATTTCCAAACATCATGTCATTAAAAATGTCACCAGCTAGTTCAGATTTAGTTCTTATATTTCAGCCTGTTCTAATAAGTACATCTTAACAGCTAATGGAGTAGGCGGAGATGTTTATTGGACTTGTTGCTCTCGGGCCAATTTCACCTGCGCTGCCATGATGAGGGCGGGCATGGGAAGCAGCAGCAGGCCAGAATGGCAGGCAGGGAAAATGGCGTTGAACCTTCGCCAGGCAGCTGGTTTTGCTGGCTACCTGGGAGTTCAAGATGGGGTTGGTCCTTCAGAGACTGGTTGGTGGGCCATCAATCCTTTGGAGCTTGTCCACCAGCACCCCAATTGGCTGTTATTTTCGCGGGCAAGTTGCCCTTTGCCCTGCCCCTTAGCCTGCAGGCATGGCCTCAGTGTCTTGGCTGAAGGCACGCCCCCAGCCAGCCTAACAGGTATCAAGATTTATAAAGCTACTGAGACCAATGGATAGAATGGAGCTCTGCAAAACTGACTGTGCACATAAGGACCCTAGGCTATGGTAGAGGTAGCCCTGCTGAGTACTAGGTAAAGGACCAAATATGTGCACCAGAAACCAGAAGGACCTTAGGCCCAATTATGAACAGTGAGTGAAGAGATAACCTATGATAACACCGTTGTAGCTCCATATTAGAGAAGATTTCTTAAACAAGTCACAGAAATACTTATAAATTGGACATTGAAAACTTGTATCAATCAAAAGACATCCTTACAAAAATAGAAAGGCTTTTGTAGGAGACAATATTTCCAATATATGAAGAATGAAGAATTCCTGCAGTCAATAAAAAAAGACAACTGAGATTTCATCTTATACCAGTCAGAATGGCAGTCATTAAGAATACAAATAATAATAAATTATGGAGAGAATGAGGAGGGAAAAAGAACACTTTTACACTCTTGTTGGGACTGTAAATTAGTACAACCACTATGGAAATCAGTATGGAGATTCCTCAAAAGACTAAGCATGGAAACACTATATAACCTACACCACTTCTCGAAATTTACCCTAAAAAATAATTAAAATCATCATTAGATAGGTGCTGTGGCGCACACATGTAATTCCAGGGATTTGGGAAGCTGAAGCAGGAGGATCACAAGTTCAAAGCCAGTCTCAGCAACTTAGTGAAGTCCTAAGCAACTTAGCAAGATCCTGTCTCAAAAAAATAAAAAAGGACTAGGAAAGTGGTTCAGCAGTAAAGCACCCCTGGGTTCAACTCCCAGTACCAAAAAAAAAAAAAGAATTAAAATCATCACACTGTAGCAATACTTATATCCCCATGCATACAGCAGCACAATGCACAATAGCCAAACTATGGTACCAGACTTGGGGTCCATCAACACATGAATGGACCAAGAAAATGTGACATACCTACAAAATAGAGTTTTATTCAGCCATAAAGAAAAATGAACTTATGGTATTTGCAGGAAAATGGCTGGAACTAGAGACCATTATATTAACCTAAATAAACCAAATTCATAAGGCCAAGGGTTGTGTGCTTTCTCTCATATGTGGAAGCTAGAGACGAAAAGGAAAACAAAGATGGTGGGGGACTGGAGTGGTGGCTCAGCGGTTTCGGGGCTTGCCTGGCAAGCACGAGGACCCAGGTTCAAACCCCAGCACCACATACCCAACTAAGTGTTGGAGCGACAAAGGCCATGTGAAAAACTAAATAAAGCTGTTTCTCTCTTTCTCTGTCTCTCTCACTGTCTCTCTCTCTCTTGAAAGAAAGAAAGAAAGAAAGATAGATGGGGGACATCCCATGAAAATCGAAGGGAGATCAGTGGAGAAAAGGGACCAAAGGGTGGGAGAAGGGGGGGATGGGGAAGTGCTGGGGAGCGATACTGGCCAAATTATATTGTGCATGTGTGAATATGTAACAACAAATCCCATCATTATGTACAACTATAGTGCACCAACAAAAAGTGTGGAAAGAGAAAAAAATAAGAAAAAGGCAGTGAGTCAAAGTAGCAAGAGCCTTGAATAGGCACTTCATAAGAAAAGTAAATCCAAATAAATACTTGAGACAATTCACCCTCGTTAGAAATCCAGCAGATAAGATTTCTAAAGTTTCAGTGAGGTTAATCTAGCCAAGCCGTAAGACTTATTTCCAGATCATAAGACATACTGAAGAAGAATGAGTGAGACCCCAAGAAGAAGGAAACATCAGACAAATGTAGTACTTCCTCAAGACTTTTTTAAAAACTCAACGTCAGGGGTTGGGGATTTAGTTCAGGGGCAGAGCATTTGCCTAACAAGTCCAAGGCCCTGAGTTCGGTCCTCAGCCCTGAAAAAAAAACAACCAAAAACTCAATGTCATAAAAAAGAAAAAAAAAAAACACCAAAACGAAACTAAAGAGACTAAAAGTGAAAAAAATACTAAATACACAATGACCAACTGCAATGCATAAGCTTTGAGTGGATCCTGATTTTTTTTTTTTTAAGAGAGAGAGGAATAGTGAAAGAGACTACCGATTTTATTTCGTTTTTTATGTGGCCTTCGTTGCTGTGACACTTTGTTCTGTATGTGATACTGGGGTTTGAACCCACGTCCTCGCCCATGCCAGGCAAGTGCCGAAATCACTGAGCTACCACTCCAGCCCTGGATCCTGATTTTAAAAACTAACTATAAAAGACATTTTCAGGTTAACTGGGGAAATTTGAATATGGACTAAATATTATGATATTAAGGAACTATTTTTATTTTCTTGAATATTGTGATCAAATAGTAAAACACCTGTATTCTTAGGAGAGTCATGCTGAAATACTTAAGAGTAAGTGTCATAATAAATTCTATTTTCATTTTATTCACACCCAAAATAATAGATGATATAAATATGCCATGAGGTAGTGACTGATCTTGTGGTGGGGATATGGGTGTTCTCTATATTGTATTCTGTGTTCCCAAAAGGAAAGTTTCTCACCTAGTTCTTGATCATGTCAAGCTTTTCCACAAATTTTTCATTCATCAATAAGTAATTTGATCCAGCTGTGCACTCACCAAACCAAAAAAGACTGTGGTTTTTCTGTATTGTCACTGCTGGTGTTGGCTTAGTGTCTGAAGTGGCAGTGAGCCAAGACTTCTGCAATTCTCCTGACCTTTCCCTGGTTTCCCAAAGCTGGAGCAAGCATTAGGTCCTGTGAAGCCTTGTGCAAAGGACAACACACATCCTTCTGAGGAGACGAAGAACAGCAGGTCGCCCTACTCCCAGGTGAACTATTCACTAAAGGCCACCCCCTAACAAAATCAGGGCTTTCCAGGGCAGAGAGCTGGCAAGGAGCTGGTAGTCTCTATCATACTGCCCAGGAGGACCTGGCAGACCACAAAGGAACCTCAGGAGTTTTCCAGATAGTACTGAAATCTGAATTCTATAAAACCTAGGCCCTGAGTTCTGAAATGAAAATCATTACCGCCCCAAGCCATCTGACAGCTGGGAATTAGAATAGGTAGAGGATGAACTACTGTAGTTCCCCAAAGAGGGGTGCAGGGATAAATAGAACCAAAGGTGCCAACAACAATCAGAGCCTGCTTCCGCCAGGCTCACGTTAGCTGCCGGAGAACGGAGTGTCTCCATTTTCTTTTTTCATGCTCTGGCTCTTTCTGGGGAAATCCTGTGCCCAAACCTTTGCTCCTGCTAAGCAGGAAAATGCTCCTTGTTGCTATCTCCTGGGGCTACTGAGGAGCTGCTACCAAAGGGATCTTTGAGGTGCTCAACAGATCTGTGTCTTCTGAGAATATGGTGTTCTGAAGTCACATGGTGCCCACACAGAAAACAGAGGAAATTTTACCAGAGATAGGATCTTTTAGCACAGAAATAAAAGAAAAGAGACCAAGCCAAGACTTTTGAACACACCCAGGCAAGGCTTTAATTCGGGGCTTCAACTGAAGGGACACTGCACTGGTTCAAAGGGGGACCAGGCTGCTCTCTGAACAAAGGGACATGTAAGCTTTTATGATTTTTCTGGGGTGAGCTAAAAGTCTGGGAGTTTTTCACTGGCCCAGAGCATGGTTTTAAAAGACATCTTTGTGTGTGTGTGTGTGCGTGTGTGTGTGCAAGAGTCTTATCACCAAGCAGAGTCAAGGTCAGTTTGTCCTAGGGACTATTCAGTTCTTGCAGTTCTTGCCATGGGTGTGTGCCACCATCCTGTTAAACATCCTGACCTTGTGGCTCTGTGGGGATCTTAGGACTGGACTGAGGGACTTTGGGTATGGAATGCTGTAGGTGTTGAAAGAGTGCAACTCCAACAGGCAGTCAACATGTTTACGTACAGAACTGAGCAGATGTGACCCAAAGGTTAAGGCAGCAAACAGGACAGACATAACCTGAAGACAGAGATGTCAAGCCTTTTTATCCCATTCCAGCCAACCATCAGACATCTACAGGCCCAAGAGTCCGTGTTTTCAGCAAAAATACCAAGTCACTAAGAATCATAAACATCATAATCCACAAATCAGTGTTATATACAGCAAAGCTAGTAGGAAATTAATAACATATTTCCCAGCTGTGTAACCTCCAAAATTAGTAATTTGGGGGAAAGATTAAACCCAGAGGCACTTTACCACTGAGCTACATCCCCAGCCCTTTTTATTTTATTTTTATATTTTGAGACAGGGTTTAAGATGATTAGGGCCTTTGAATGTTTTCTCTCATTTGTGGAAGCTAGAATATGATCAGAAACAGTATGATAGGTGGCTAAGCTAATAATAACCTCAACATGTATGAATTTTTACAGGAACGGGGGAACCTTGCCTGGGATGCTGGGGGATGTAGGGAGTGGGGCAGGCAGGGGGAGAGGGAATAGGAAGGATTCAAGAAGACCGGAGGGAGGGAGTATGAGGGAATCTAATCAGAGGGGAACCTTCAACTTCCACAAGAAGTCCAATTAACACAGGGGTTTAAGAGGGGGAAACACGGAACCATGGGGAACCCAAGGGGAAAACCATGGAATGCCATCAACCTTGGCTTGCTCTGTCATTATACATTTGTTCTTAATTGTTTGATAATGATTCCCTCCTAATTATAAGACTATATTTAATGAAGAAAAAAAAGATAATTAGGGCCTTGCTAAATCGCTGAGGCTGGCTTTGAACTTGGGAACCTTCTGCATCAACCTCCAGAGTCCCTAGGATTACAGGTATGTGCCACCAAGCCTGACCCAAAACTAGTGATTTTTTTTTTAACTTGTCAAGAACAAGTGAAGATAGAGGGTTTATTGAGACTTTTCCTCATTAATTGTACAACTTCTTCTTGTACAAATATTCTGCTTTTGTAGTTTTATCAGGATCTCATGATGGATCGTGTTGAGATAGCAGAGAAGTAACAAGTCATGCTACAAACGGTAGTAGTTTATTGCATTCAGAGATTTATTTTGTTGTCCCAGCTTTTGACCCATCATGATGGTCCCTGATTATCTCAGGAACACCTGTTGTTTTTCTTTGCAATACGGTCCATTTGATATGACCAAAACAGTATTCTTATTATCTAATATCTGATGACCTTCAATAAGTATATTTTTCCATTTTTACTTACAGATCTTCCTCTCCAAAATGAACACAGTTGATCACAGTGGGGGTGAGCCATAGAGTGCTCAAAGATTGGGTCAAACATGCTGGGTGTTTCTGCAAGGATCTTTTGAGAGGAAATTCATGTTTTCATCAGGAGAGTAAAGGTGGGTGATCTTCATCCAATTAGGTGAACTCTGAATAGAACAAAAAGACCAACCCTCCCCAAATAAGAATTATCTAACAAACTCCATCATCTGCAACAGTAGCTCTTTCTGCCTGATGGCCTCCAATCAGGAACATCATTCCTCTGGGTCTTCATCCTGACAGCCAACTGACCCACCCTGCAAACTGCACTTGCCAGCCCCCATAATCATGTGAGACAATAGCCTGGTTACAGTGGTTCCTTTCTCTAGAGAATATTGATCAATATATTCTTCCTTTCTCTCACTCTCTGAAGCCTGAGAACAGATACTCAAAATATAAACATAGAAAGCATTCATTCTAGCAGTGGTGTCCTAATGAGACACAGGGCCTAATTCCTGTGCTACTTTAGTTTCTTCAGAGCTATTCTCACTCCTTACCCTCTTTTGAAATGGATTCTCAGTTTTCCTAAATTCTTTGAGGCTCCCTGCATCTTCTTTTAGTCTACAGACATTTACTGTGTGCTGTGAGTGTTGGTTTACCCTCAGTATTTATGTGCTAGAACTTAATTCTAAACGTGATAGTATTAAGAGATCTGGCCTTTAAGAGGTGATTGGGTTGCAAGGGTAGTGCCTTAACGAATAGGATTAATGCTATTATTAAAAGGCCTGAGGGAGCCTGTTCACCCCCTCCTTCAAAGGAGGACACATAGAAGGTACCATCTATGAGGACAGAGCACTAACCAGACACCAAATCTTCTAAGTCTTCAGAACTGCAAGATATAAAATTCTGTTCTTTGTAAATTACCCAGTACAATACAGTATTTTGTTACAGCAGCTGGAATGGACTAAGACACTGAATGCTTACTGTGTTCAAGGTATGTTCTATTGAGAAAACGAAGTAAAAAAAAAAAAAAAAAGATAGCCCCTGCTCTCATGGAACTATTTCTAAAAAGTCTGTGGGGAGCTGGGTTGTACCCCGGGAGCTGATCAGGAGGTGAGTGCCAACAGTTGGAATCCGGGTCCCCCTCGTCCAGTCCGGGGACCCCTTCCCTCCCAGCCGGGGAAACAAGTCAACCACATACAGTTGATGGCAGCTCAGAATCCATTTATTATCAAGGCACACAGGGTTTTTATAAGGAGGGGAGAAGCCAAGGAATCAATAATCCTTTTGGTGCGGGGTTTTTGAGATGAGGCCCGATTCTCTGCTCCCGCTGGTGAATGGAGTCTGGGCCTCTACAGACTCTAGCAGCCAAAATAGCCCGCTTTTAGTGTTTGTAGCCATTCCCAGATAAAACTGGGAATTTGGGCTGGCTGCAGGTGTCTGCAGCCTAAAGTGTTAGCAGCTCTCCAGCTAAAAGCTGGGTGTTGCAGCCCTTGGTGTGGTGGAAATTCATCCCGGGAATTCGGCGCCAATCTCCTGGGTTCTTGTCTTGCGAATTTGAAGAATAAAATCCACGGACAACCACGGAAGGAGGAGTAAAAGGAGTAGGGTTTATTTAGGAAGAAGAGCAGAGACTCCGCAAAGCGGAGGGGCACCTGGAAGCAGGACACCGTCTAATGGAGGTCAGGCCAGAGGTTATATAGATTTGGGGTATGAGCATAATTAACATTCATGCAAAGCAGGCATTGAGAAATGCATCAACTCCATTGGTTAAAATCTATGTAAAACAGGCATTGAAACTGGTCAAGAACACCATTGGTTAAAACAAAAGGTGGCAAATACTTCCTAGTATCCACCTGTGA
>PVKS010022032.1:0-34329 GCA_004027875.1 Aplodontia rufa | reverse complement strand
CCTTTGAGGGTAAATGGATGGTTATGGAAGAGATCATGATGAGTAAAATCAGCTTAACCCAGAGATCTAAGGGTCGATTGTCTCCACTCATAGGTGGAGGTGGGGACTAGACCCTGGACAGTGAGAAAGTTGGTCTAGTAACATGAGTTAAATCCAGATAAGATGTAATGCTTTACAATCTAATACCTTTTTTTTAGAACTATAAAGGGAAAGGGAAGGGAGGGATAAGGGAGGGTAATTGGGGGGGGCACTCCTGCAGATAATTGCAATATCCAGAATATTTACACACTTTATACACATTTTATATTATTTTGTTAAAATCCTGTAAGGTTGTTCAAAAAAATAATAATAAATAAAAAATTAAAAAAAAAGTATTAGGCTGTATAGCATACACCTTATCTGGATTTAACACATGATAATAGACCACCTTTCTGAATGGCCAGGGTCTAGTTCCAACCTCCACAGGTGAGTGGAGACATTTGACCCTTGATTCTCTGGGTTAAGCTGATTTTACTAAGCATAATTTTTTCCATAGCCATCCATTTACCTTCAAAGGCTGCAATATCATTGTTTCTAATTGCTGTGTAAAATTCCATGGTATATATGTACCACAGTTTTTGGATCCATTTATCCAGTGAGGGACATCTGGGTTGTTTCCATAGTCTAGCAATTGTAAATTGAGCTGCTATGAACATAGATATTACTGTGTCACTATAATGAGCTGATTCTAAATCTCCTGGAAAGATACCCAGGATCGTATGGTGGGCTCATCCTTAGTTTTTTGAAGATTCTCCACATTGCTTTCCAGAGGGGCTGTACCAGTCTGCAGCTCCACCAACAGTGTGTAAGTGTTCCTATCTCTCCACATCCCCTCTAGCAACTATCATTGTTTATTTTCTTCATCTTTGCCATTCTGACTGGTGTAAGGTGATATCTTAATGTGGTTTTCATTTGCATTTCTCTGATTACTAGAGATTTAGAGCACTTTCTCATGTATTAATTGGCTTGATCAATGTCCTCTGATGAGAAGAGTCTTTTAATGAATTACTTCTCAATAATGGTAGCACCCCATGACCTCCAGCCCTCCAGCTCCCATTCCAATGTTCAGGACTCTACAGACTTCATTCACAGCTGCTGTATTCCAAACAAATGGTCAGCTCAAAGACCAAAAGCAACCTTTGGACTTTCACAAATGCTCAGAACCTTCTTTCTATACAGTTCATCTTCCCGTCTTCCCTAGTTAATTACCCATATCTATTTTGCCTAACAGAATTTGACTTACATTTCAAAGCCCCACATGGCTGCTGTATTATCCATGAACTATTCAGATTGACCCAATATAAAATGATCTCTCTTCTCTATTAAATTCCTGTAATTATAATGAAGAGAGTAATTATTTCTCCATGAAACCCAAATGTCAGTGGAAATATCCTGTGCTTTCAGATTCACAAGCAATAGAGAGATAATTCTTCCCCAACATTTGGGGATTAGAGGGGCAGTGAGTTATATTTTTCTCAGGTACCCCTGATTATCAGTTTCTGCTTCCTCTGAAATAATTTTGTTTGTGGCTCACCTTGCAGATGGTGTCTATTCAGGCTAATGTCAAAACAAACCTAGTACACAGCTCTCTTCACTGAGTCCAGCAAGAATGACAGCAACATCCCTATCTATCCATTTGCGTCTTCTGTTTACATTGAACACTATCAGGGCTTCTAATATATCCCTGCAACATAAAAATTTCACCAGGCATTTATGCCAAAAGGGATTCAGATTTCTTCCTTCTTAATGAGTATCATTAGATCATCTATCCTTCACTCCTCCAAGTCTCCTCACTTCCATCTCAACCCTGTTCCTTTCACATACTAAGTTTGCTTCTTCTCCACCATGCCCCAGAGCCTCCACCTCATAGCCACCGTGTAACCAAAGTAACAGGTGAAATACTTACTTAGGAAGGACAGGTGTTTCCCTCCAAGGAACACTGATACATCTAGCAAAAACAAAAACAGTGCTTTTTACATTAAAAGTGTAGATACCAATAGAAGACAGACAGGAGTCTAGTATTGGCCAAGTGACTTCTAAGACAGAGCATAGCTGGAACTGACCAAAAGTGCTCAATCTCTGTGTTATCATCTCCCAGGCACAATGAAGCACGAAGAGTCACTAAGTAAATGATCCAAAAGAGGTGTGCTCTCCAGGTGTCATGTTGTCAGTCTATCATGATAATACAATCATCCTGTTGGCTGGAGATGTTTGGATTGTCAAATCTATTTCTTGCTCTGCAGCCATTTACATGTGAACTCAAGTCACAAAGAAAAGCTGTTATCAATATATTATCCAAAGAGTGGAAATATTCAAGTCTTTGCTCTCAAGGTAATATTCCCTTGACATCACTGGAAAATATAGAAAGAAGAATCTAGCGGTCAAGGGCAACTAGGCTGATGGCAAATTATGGATGCAAGGAAGCGATTGATTGGAATCTGCTACCATTGGTTGCTCTGGTTCTTCTATTTTTGTCCTACCAGGCATGCTTAAGCTCATTGTGCCTGCTGCATTATATTGTAAGTTTATTCATAGTCTCATGAATGTGACTCTGAAATCTAGTTGTCTTAGGAACCATGTTCAGAATCAGACAACTCTGAATGTCTGTGATGCATCCTTTTACATGCTCTAATCTTAATTTCCCTCTGTTTCACGTTTTCAGGGCAGCTATGTATTTAGGTTCAAGCACAACACTGATAATTCACATTTCTAGCTCTAATCTTTAAAACTCACCATAAATACATAATATTTGCCATGGCATTTTACTATTACCCATTTTACAGTCTATATGTAAGTCTTTTTCTTATAGTACTCCACTGCCTCTGTTTTGTGACAGATTAGTTGTGTATACCTTCAAAAGTTTTCTCTTAAATTCTGAACTCTTTAAAGATAGGAGCAACCTCTAAGGGCAGTTGAATAAGAAACCTAAAGACAAGCTATCTAAACTATGTAAAGTGGGATGTAAAGGAGTAAATAGAAGCTGTAACTTCTTAAATATCGCTATTTAAAATGTTCTTGCTTTAAAATATCATTTGTGAAGGCTTGCCTCCTTAGGTTGGAATTTGAGAGGTGAAAGATGCAGTATTTGAAGAAGAGTGGTATTGGTCTGCAGTCATGACCCTGACCCATCCAGTGAAGAAGGCCATTGGATGGGAAGAGGACTCTTTGGACACTTCCAGGAAAATTGTAAGACCCTGGGTGAGAGGGGGATCATACTCCAAGGAAAGGCTGGGACTTTCCTGGTGGAATAGGAAACACTGGGTGGTAGATGGTGGGGTAGGTCATCATCGCATCCATTAAGGAAAGCAATAGCAGTGGACTATTGACTCAAGCTTTAGGTCAGACCCTCCCGTCTGAGGCGCTGCTCTTCCCTTCACTACGAGGACCCCATGGTCAGTTTCCGTTTTATCATTTGTGTGAAGAGGATGATGAAACCTGCCTCAGAGAGCAGAGGCGAAGATGGCTCCAAGGGCTCACATTTATCCAGTGCTCGCTGTCCAGTGTCCAGGGATCTACAATGCTTTTGGCAATGTTGACATAAGTGATATTTCTTAGGAGATGAGGAAAAGGAGAAAAATCAAAAAAAGGATAGTAAGATTCAGGTAATGCATGATGGAAGTGGAACTTCAGCATAAGTGACCTGATCCTGGTGAATCCTTGATCTTAGCCAGATTGCAGTATTGCCCCCTAAATGATGCAGCATCTCGTTAAAATTTTCCTTAACTGAGATAATGCACAAAGAGTCTTCATGCCATGCCAGAGATTACAACATAATAAATACCATTTATTATAATTTTATATTACATTTATCACTATTAAATTCTTTTCACATTTTTAGAATGGATTTCAGGCAAACTTAGTTATGGTATTAGCTCTGCCATTAACTAGATATATGGCTTTGAGAAAATCACTTCCTCTCTCTGGAATTCATTTTTCCCAACTGTAAAATGAAGCATTCTCTGTGATATTGCCTGAGCTTTCCTTCTGCTCCAGCAACCCATGATTCCTATGCAAATGTAAAGGCTATTTATTAAACAGCTTAAAAGCTCCACCACACCGATTTTAAAGACTTCAGACTTCTTTCCTGAGTGCCTGTTTTCATCAAGAGTTATAGAAGGATGCCACATCTGAGAGGAATTAATAATGCTAGAAATTGTATTTGTATTATTTGACTCATGTAGGAACTCAAAAGAAAAAGTGAAGCCAGTAGAAAAGCTCATCGTTATTTTCCTAAAGGACACTCATAGCCAAAGATGGAGAGAGATTTCCTCACTTTCCAGAGTGATCTTCAATATCCCTTGAAATAAACTAATCTGATCTGGGATCCTAACATACGGAATTACAATTTTAGTAACAGTGGGTCTGCAGCATTAGCTACAGTTGCCCCAAAAGCGCTGACATTTATTACAGGCTTAGATGTGAGGGAAAACGATTCTTCACATGAATACATTTGCCTGAAGCAATGGAACTCTCTGAAGGAATTCATAAGTGGGAAGAAAATGCTATTTGACTGCCCCCAGATCTGGGAAAACATGCAGAGGCTGAAGAAGAAACAATTAGCATTCAGGAGAATTTAATTATTTTTACTTAACTCATCTTAATGGATTCTGTTGGTGCTCTGCCCATATCTCTTGGAACTCGCCATCCTGTGTAAGCCAATGGCCTCCTGCTGCAAACATCTGTGGAACTCTGCGTGGGATTTCTCTGGCTGAGCTCAGTGCAAGCCAAGAGTGCCAGGGAGTGGATGCTCATGGGAGCAGTCCCCAGGAATGTTCCACAGCACCTGCTAAGTATCTCAGCTTCCTCTTCTCTTAGGGCAACTTTGAGGTCTGCTCTACAACCCCTGAGGTCCTGAGCAAGAGGGGATACCAGTGACCATGTGGGTAACACATCCTTTAATGCACTTTACATTTGCTTCCGTGATGGCTTTGAAAATACACTCACCCAGTCTCTGACTGCAGAGAAGTAATTTGCGGAGCACTCCAACTTCCCTGTTGTTAAAGCCAACCCCACAATTGCACCAACCACACTTTCTGCGGACTACTTTCCACTAATGATTGAGAGAGACAGGGATGAAGACAGACACAGCATTGCTCTGATGTCTCGCATGGTCCATTTCCATAGTACTGCCCAAACTTGCCTTAGCAATCACAGATGCTTCTACCCAACTTTCCTTCCTACCCTGTTTCTTTCAATAAAGATCACATCTCCATAGCAATCTAACTGCTCTTCCAGCTTCTCCTGATCCCTCCCCATTTCCCATAGAAAGGCATCCGCACTTAATTTAATTCTTACATTTTAATCTTCCCTTTATGTCTGCTGGAATAACAACTTCCTCCTCTCCAATCCATTATAACCTAGAATTTCTCTGTGCCCAACCACTCACATGCATACATACAGTCACAATAGGGTATTTCAAAATAAACCATTCAAGACACTGTTCCATCACATTTTTACACAGAAAGTAGACAAAGAACATTAAATGCTCACATATATTGGAAAGCTTCAGAGATTTGGGGAGGAAGATGCTCCATGTTGATTAATGTTGGGGGGAATTGTTCCATGTTGATTAATGTTGAGGTCACCTTCCGAGTTTATTTTCTAATCAAGCAAAACCATTCAATGATGCCCAGCATCATTGTATGAAGCTCCTTAGCACAACCCTTCCTGCAATTTTTAGAGTTCATAAGTAGAATTTGTATGTTTCTTTTCATAAACATTAAGACGTATAAGCAGGACCCTCAAAAAGATCTAAATCCTACAGAAATCACAAGTGATATTGAAATTTGCATGCTAAAAGGTAAAGATAATTGTAATGAAACAATTGGAGCATTCTCTAGTGATAAAGGGGCCACATGCTACATGGATGGCCATCATGTTATACTGGCAGAGGAAAGAGTATCCTAACCTTTGAGAAGGGTGAACAAGAGAAGACTGCAAAGTTCTTTGGTAACAGTGGACTTATTATTTTCTGCTTGAGTTTTGAACACAATTAGACACATGTGAGGCCATCTAGAAGTTTTGTCTTCTGGTCTGCTGCTGTATGTGGAAAGTGAATTCTCATGAGTCATTGCATATCAGATGAAGCTGCATCTTCTCCCTGGTCATCCAGGAACTTGAAGCAACTGTGGCTAACACAGCTCCGTTTCACCATGTTTCCAGTGTGAGAACCACTTTACCAGTTCTCACACTAGTAATATAATGCACTGCTTCTGCAGTGGTCTGTGACTCATCACCTGCAGGAATTTGGAGTCATCAGTGTAAGAAAGTTCTTAAGTTCTGCCTCATATCCTCCCACACAATCATCTCCACTGCCGCCACCACTGTAGCAGCCATTGGAAGCTGGGTATGATCTTCTGGCCTCTGTTACACCAAAAGCCTCATGCAGTATGGCACATGAGTGACTGGTGGCAATCAGCTGAACCATTTTTTATGCAGCTCAAATTGGAATTATGAGAACGCTAATGCTCTACAGCTCTTGAACAATAGGAGAAGTGGATGCCGTCTTCTGACCCTTAGGTGCACCAGATTGAGGAGCATGCCACTTGGCTCAGAAGCTTCCAGGCAGGATTTAGATCAAGATATCCTCACCAGTGGCAACCCGAAAAGCACACTCTATGATTTTCTCTCTTCTATTTTCCTTGGTCTATATTTTCTATGCTCCCATCCTGATCTTTCAAATCATTTCCCCAAAGTTACTGCCATTGCCTGGGATTCTGCTTTTTAAGAAATTTCGCCTCACAGAATTAGAACTCATGGACCATAATACAAAGATAGAATCTAGACATATCTGGAAAAGGAGAACATATATGGTCCAAAAGAGATCACCCAGGGTGGTCAGCACTCCAGATGTTCAATATAAAGTACTGTGACCATTTTAGCTTTATTTGAACTGAATTGATACTCAAGGACACACAATAGAATTGATGGACTCTACAATTCTAAAATAGGGAGTTCCTGTCTGGGGGTTTCTACGTTTTAGAGGTGGAAATGAGGTAAGTCTCATGGTTAGACTATTTTCAGCTAAACACCCAGCAGCCTTATGATCATATCACTGTCCACAAGGGGAGAGTCATGCTGACAGGGTTGTGCAAAGCCCCAAGCCAAAGCAGAGGGAGCTCTTACAGTTGGAAGCATGATGACACTGTGCAAAATGAATGAAATCAGCTAAATAAACAAAGAAAAGTCACAGTGGTGTGTACTCTGTATAAACTCAAAATGGCAGACATAAAGAATCCAGAGAAAAGAAAACAAGCATGAATAATTCTGACTAGATGACTTAACTCAAACCCAAATGCTGCTGTGTTGTCATGGTCTCACAACACCACAATCACATTCAAACAATCTGACACTTTGTCCCAAGAATTTTGTATATACAGTTTCTGGATTAGTGGGTTTGCATATGGCTGATCCAGATTTCTGGGTGGTTGGATGCTTCCAAACCTGGAAAAATGACAGGATGCCTACCAATGTGTCCTAGGGTTGCATATAGTGGCAGTGGGAAGCGAGACTGATAGGCAGGACACAGCAGAGCTGCTGGGACAGAGTGGGCAGACTGACACAGTGAAGTGTTCTCCCAGGGCAAACCAGGTAGCAGACTGGTAGCAACACAGATGGCCCCAGATCCCAGGAGCTTTCCAGGTAAAACACACCAAGGCACAAATTGCTGCATCTAGAACTTCCAAGGACCCAGGTGGTGCAGGCAAGAGCATGTAAGGGTGCAGGGCCTGAGTACAGCAAAACTGGGGAAGAGAGGACTCTAAGGGCTGTTAACCAGAATTGCAGTCCAAGGTGCATGAGTACCTAGGAGAGAGGCTTCCCATTCGTCTATATCAATTGCAAAGGTATTTTTCAAGGACCTAGGGCAGTAGTTCTTGATCAGGGTAATTTTGCCCACTAGGGGAAAATTGGCAATGTTTGAATACATCTTCAGTTGTAACACTAGGGAAGTTGCCACAGGTATATCTTGAATCCAGAACAGGGATGCTGATCAATAACCTATAGCATTCTAAATCTCTTAGAACAAAGATATATTTAACTACCAAAGACCAGTGGCTCTGAGGATGAGAAATCCCAGACTAGGGTGATGCTCACAGCCTTCCCAGAAATTCTCAGAGGGCAAGAGATAAGGGGCTCACTCCATGCTAAGAATCAGGGGAAGTGACATTTCCTAAACACTCACTACCAGGTCCAGCATATGACTTCTTTTGAATACACAATTGTGAAGAGATATTGCAACCAGCTTCCACAAAAGGAAACACCCTCCAAAAGTGAAGGCGCTACTCAGTAAACAACTTATTTCAGCTGTGAGTTTAACCCAACTCTGTTACAGAGCCCAAAGTGGAAACTCATAATGTTTTTTTATGTTCAAAATTGAAATCATTTTCATTGATTGCTTATAATTCTTAACAAGGCAGGGAACTGCCATTGTGCTCCTAGTCAATAATTTTTAGTCCAATCTTAGTAGCTTTTAATAAATACAGAGATCATGCTGTTAGAATGTTTGCTAATCATTAGGCTTTATTAAACATTGAAATATTATGAATAACTTCATCAGGAAAATAGGATTATAAATTAGTTATTTTAATTACTAATTGTTTGACTGGGTCTGGGCTGTAGTTCAGTAGTAGAGGAGTTGCCTAGCACGTTCAAGACCTTGGGTTCCAACCCTAGCACCTAAAAACCAATAAAGGGGCAACCATCGTTTTTTAACTTTATGATTGTTTTTCCATGATCATATATTAAAAGCTACAAAGGTGAAAAAACTCATATATCCTTTTTTTATAAATAGACAATTATTTCAAGGTATAGAGAAAATTGCATAGAAGTGATATGTTCATTTATTTGCGGGTGTTATGGATTTTTTAGGCTTTGAAATCTAAAATTCAGTTCTCTGAAGATCACAAGCACTTCTGTATGTGACACACCAAAAAAAGATAGGACGGGAAGAGAAAATGCATTCAATGCTTATACAGCTATATGCTCCCTCCTCACGCAATGTGGTACCTTGCACGCAGAAGAAAGCCAGTAAGCGAGGTGCTAACAGGTTGCCATCTTCCCAGAGGGGAGAGAAACGGAGGTGTTGCAAATGGCCACTGCTTATTAGGCACATTTATATTTAGGCCTTGTGGCCTCTGTTTGTAATTTCCTGAGTTTTCTACTGTACCAACTTTTTTCCTTAAGTAATTTCTTATTTACATCTGAAGATCAAAGTCCTTCAACTTGAAGCCCTTCCTACACACACATTTATGAGCTGTGCTCACAGAATGTTCGGGAACATTAACAATCCTTGACATGAAAAATGTGTTGCATCACAAGGTTTTAAGATGGACCAAGAAAATAAATAAGAAGCTCTGCATTTATGGAGCAGCAGAGGGACCCGCTGGGGCTCAAGGCTGCGGCCAACAGGTGTGGGTATCAGAACAGTGGGCCATGCCTGCCATCTACAGGAAACGTTGGGTATTGCCTCATAGACGCCTGCAGACCCTCAACCCCAGGTTGGTTCTCGGATGGTACTCAGACAAGTCGTTACTATCCAGTGTAAGCATATAAGCAAATCTTTAAACTGGCTGACATATAACACTTCCCTTCACCCCATCGTCTGGAAAATCCTTATTTTACAATTTAAAAAGGTGAGCTTTTTGTACCTTTCACTTTATTTTATCAAAGGGTTTTGCCTTTTCACTTTGTAATTATTTCCATACATGTCAGTATTCTCCAAGAATCTAATTCTTGCAGTACCAGGGACTGGTATAATATTTTTCTGTGAGTCCTCTTGCCTAGCACTGCGTCTGGAACATGACAGACATTCCATAGAAATTAATGCATGAACAGTTAAATTAATGAATACATGAATACACAACTGAAACAAGACACTGTTTCTGCATCCTATTACTCAAAATTACTAATGAATGTGTGAATAAAGTGGAGTTAAATATGCATTTATATGTGCATGCACTCACTCATGTGTAACTGCACATGTGTGTGCACATATATGTGTGCATGTATACATAAACTGTCTTCCTATTGTTAGTTGTTTTGTAGCTTCTGTAATAAATTCATGGTCAAATTTTTATTAAAATCCTTAAATCCATATACTTAGGATCTCGTAAATTCAGCGGTAAGGTTAGCTATGTCATTTTATTAGATAGTTCTCTGAAAGATTCATTTTATTCATAAAGTAAACATGACACAAGGCCATAGATATTACTGCTCATTTATTTTTGTCCTTTCTGTAATTGATGGGCTAGATCTAGTCAGAAGAAATGAGAACCAAGGAAAAATGTTTAAATAAGATCTTTTTATTACAGTAAAAAAGTGGAAAATTAAGATTAAGAGTGTTTATCTGATGAAAGCTGAATTCTGTTCCCAGTTCCTCTCCTATTAAACTTGAGATTGCTTTTTGAATTTTTAAACTTAATTGTCTTTAAAGGAGCCCAAATTCATTATGTACCAGGCACAGTGCTTGGCACTTCTGTGAATTATCATATTTAATCTGCCCAACAGCCCAGACTTTAATAACATACCCATCTTCTGCACCATGCAACTGAGTCTCAGAGAAATTATTTCCTCAAGGTCACATTTCAGGGTATGGTGGTATGTTGGATCCAGTTCACACGAGAAAAAGTAGATTCCCTATTCAGCAATGTCACTGTGGTATCTTGAAGTCAGCAACAATGGAATTATTTACAACATCAAAAAAGCAATTGCTACAATAACAAGCAGTCCCTGCTTCTGCCTCCAGAAACTTTTTTTCAAGTGTGCACCAGTATGTCACTAATTATCACGCAGGAATAAAAGTTGAAGAACAGATGACTCTGGCTGAACATGGGGGTGCACACGAGAATCCCAGTGACTCAGGAGACTGAGACAGGAGGGAAGCAAGTTCTGAGTCTGCCTCAGCAACTTAGCGAGGCTCTAAACAACTTAGTGAGGACCTGTCCCAAAATAAAAAATAAAATAGGCTGGAGATGTGGCTCAGTGGAAAAGGACCTCTGGGTTCAAACTCAGTATAAAAAAAAAAAAGAAAAAGAGAAAAAGAAAGGAAAGAAAGAAAGGAAAAGAAGAAACAAAACACTGAAGAGTTTGACTACAGAATGCGTGTTCTGTCAATGGACCACAGTACCCAGGATTTGAGGTGCAGTCCATGGAAGAATTATATAGCAACTTCATGTTTAAAAAATAATAGATTTTCTGCATGCAGACATTCAATAAAATGAAACTGCTTTACTTTCTCTTTTCTTTCTCCTGTGTTCCTCTCCTCCTCCCTTCATTTTCATGGATTCTCTCACATACTGAAGGCCTATCATGTGCTAGATGTTTGATGTGATCTACAACATTTATGACTCACAGAAATAAGGCCTAGATCATGTAAGGGTTTTAGACACAGTCTAGCTACAGCCAAGCAGGAGCTCAGAAACACCCTGTCCGGCAGATAAGCTCCCATCCCCTGTGAGTCTGGCGGGTTCTTCTCAGACCCACCCTTCATCCTCCTTCCTCTAAAAGGTTTTCTTCTTTTAGTCATTTCTTCAACGAATACCTGAACTGAGAGTGGGTGCCAAACACTGTTCCGGAGACCCCAGGGGCTGTAGTAAAGTCAGGAGGCACCGTGGCCTCTGAAACATCCCTGCTGCTGCAGGGAGACAGGACAGAAGTGGCAAGGACCAGGAGGCCAGGGGTGCAGCCGGAGAACTTGGGTCTCCACCTCTCCCCCACTCCATGATGTGGACAACACTCATAAAACCTGCATCTGAATTTCCTACCCTAAGCTAAAGGAATAAAAATAGCCCCTGCATCTTACAGCTGTCATGAGGATTAGCCTTTACAACATCTGGTGTCTGGTTCTTGAGAGGCACTCACTCCTACGTCAGCAGTCAGCCACTCCTGTAAAAGGAACAACTCAATCGCAGCCTGAAACTAGAGCTAGGAAGGAAAGCCCCAAATGCTGAGAGTGGGATGAGGGAGGATTATTTAGGAAAGGCAGGTGATAATATTCTCTTGGAGTTATTTATAAGGAGGAAAAGGGCTTCCCTCTTTAAGTAGCGGGAGGTGAGCATTTCTTGCATGCGAAGTGAAGCTAGGAACTCTGAACTGCAGAAGTGTTTGCATTTTGGGGACTGGCAAAGGTCAAGCACGTGGTGCACTGTTGGGCACAGAGTGGACAGATGGATATCAGAGCACGTGGCACCAAGCCACGCAAGGACAAATGGCTCCCCTTACATTTTGTATTTTATTCTAGAAGGAAGAGACCATTCAAAGCTGTTCTTTGTACCTTCTCTGTCCCAGATCTGGGTTTTATTTAGTAATCAGTCTTCTCAAGGCTCCCTTCCCTTGAACCGTTGCAAAGGACTCACAGTTTGCTTAATTTTAGCATCTTACTGCTAAGACCTTTGTGTCCCCGCTCTTTATCTTTGGTTCTTCACTCTTTGGCTTTAACAAGATCAGCTGGTTCTGGAATCTGTTGACAGTTTCTGCAAAATTGTGCTTTAATGCACTTCCGGTAGAGTTCCCACAGCTTTCTTTGCATCTCAACAGGTTTGTGGTTTAAGACTGATTAAGAACTATTGACTTGGGGGCCCAGGGAGGTGGCTCAGTGGTTACGGCACTTGCCGGGCATGTGCGCGAAGATGCGGGTTCCAACCCCAGCATCACATACACAATGAAGTGTCGGAGCAACGAAACCCACATGTAAAACTAAATAAAATCGATTCTATCAATTCTCCTTTCCTCTCTCTCACTGTTCCTCTCTCTCTTAAAAAAAAAAAAATGATTGGCTTGGCCTGAAGTGCAGGTGCACACCTGTGCTTGGTAGACTGAGGTAAGAGGATTTCTTGAGCTCAGGAGTTTGAGACCAGTCTGGGCAACATAGGGAGACCTTGTCTCAAAAATGAAGACAAATACTAATGACTTGCATTGTCAAAAAGCTCGCTCAGCTCCAGTTCTCACACCCTCCTGTTTCTTAGAAGTCTGCCTTGGGGCAGTAGTCAGGGAAGAACAATTAGATCTCCCCTGATCTCCAGACAGGAACCTAACTAAACCCTGCCTCTCAAGGCCAAGCGCTTCTTTTTCATGATCTCCCTACAAGGTAGAAGTCGTACACTGAGGAGGCCTCTTCGGGAAGAACTAATACCAGAGTCTTCGCCTTTTAAATGGGGAAACAATTTTAAATTTAGAAGCACCTCACTGTATCTTTTAATTTCCTGTCCTGTGTCCTTCACACTTGACCCTGCCACCCAGTGCAGCACCAGGAACCTCTGCTGGTGTCTTAGAGCACCCGAGAACTCTCTTCTGGACTAGCCATTCATCATCCTGAGTCAGGTGAGGACTGTTTCCATGGGGTGATGACAGAGAAACTGATACCACTCAGAAAACACCAGGGCCACTTGCCACTCATGTTATATATGCTTGCATTCTCCAAAAAGCGAAGATGGTGAGATGTCAAGAATTCTAGTCATTCTGTACATCTCTCAAGCAAGTTAGCAGCAATGCCCCAGGCCCACACAGGTCTCCTGGGCCCCATGCTTGTTCTCAGCTCCATGAACAATACCAACATAGGAGCTCTGTCTTGCATCTTCTCCCAAAATATAAATAGTCCTATGCCTGGCTTCTTCCAATTTTCAGTCCATTTCATCCCCTGTTCAGATTATCTAAAACAAAGTAGTGGTGAACAGGGAAGCAGAGGGCATCTGATTGAGCAGGTCCTCTCCCGCCTCACCTCTGCAGCTTGATCCTTGCAAGACACAGGACAACAGGAGTCCAGGAGTGAGGAGGCTGAGTCACTCGCCCCAGAAGGTGACAATTGCAGTATAGAGAGGGAAAATTCACATCAGCATTCGGAGGGAAGGAGAGAGGGGAAGGCTGTGTCCCTTCACAGAGGAATCCTCCTCTCATCAACCCTGCTGATAAAAAGGCAGGACCGATAGGTCCAGACCCCCCGTCTTTCTTCCTTGCTTCTGCCACCGACTCCTCTTCCTCCTCTCCCCGCTCCCTTTCCTCCTTCCTTCCCTGCTATTTTAACCTACTATATCTCTCATAAAAATAGCAGTTATGTTGGGTTATTTTGGCTGATTTTTGAAACCTAGTGCAATGTTTACTCTCACTGAGACCCTATTTTCCAGGACTGTTTTCACAAAGTGACTTCTACAGACAATTGTCTTGGCAACAGAAATTTTTCAATAATGACTGTGGAATCCAGGATCCTGGGTCTCAAAGGTGGAATTGCGGGGGAAAGTGTCTGCACTGAGCTGCTGTTACCCTGACCTCAGACACACCGTGCAGGGGCCTTTCGTCTGAGCCTTCTCAAATTGCCACAGAAAGAGGCAATGACAGTTTGGTTTCACCTGGTCCCTTGAGCTACATAGTTTTGCTAGACTCTTGTCATTTCCTGGCAGATTTGCAGACAAAAGCAAAAGGCAAACAGTGGTCTGAGCGGCTTTGAGATCGCCTCATTAAGCTGCTGCCTGCCAGAAGCTCCCTGCTCGCAACAATGGCCCATCTGAGCTCGGCACTGATGTCACCGTCCAAGACTCCATTCACAGGGCTTGGAGGGGATAAAGATGTTCCATCTGCAACTAAGAAAAATGAAAAAAATAAATGAAGAAGATAAAAGTACAGAACACGCTTGAACAAGCTGATTTTCAACTCTATTGCTGCCTTATCAGTCTCTTCAGTAGGGAGCAGTTTCCTGTCTTTTGCCAGACTCAGTTTACCTCCGTGTACTTGTACACATATTCTTCTGTTTGAAGATTCCACTCAACTCTCAGGTATCCACAGTTCAGATATAGGGTTGAAAAAGATTTCTGAAAATCTTTTTCAATTTCAGAAGCATGCATTTATGAGGATATGAGAGAGCCTTTGGAAAATGAAAGGTTCTAAACAAATTGGAAATAAGTTCAGTGTTTTTTCCCTTCTGATATACAGTGAAATTTCCATTATTGACCTCAACTTTCACCAAGCACTGAACATTGTCCTAGGCTCAAAACTGAAAATGATGCATTCACAAAGACAGCGAAATGATGGGGCATGCATACATTGTGAGCCTACTGTGTGCACAGCATGTCACAGCACTTGCCTGGTTTAATCCTCAGAGCTTACAAGTGACGTATGATTAAACTATCTCACAGGATTAGCAATTAGTTGAAGCACAAATAGGTCAGTGTTTTGTAAATCCACACAGCAGGGAAGGTAGATTCGACAAACTCTGGTTGGTCTGTAGCTTTGGGGTTTTTGTGTTTTAGTTTTGCCTTTGATTATTGTGACTTGTGACTTCATGTCCCTGCAGCTCCCCAAATGAACCCCTCCAACTTCATCTCAGTGTGATCTCCTGGTCCCATAGACCAAATGCTCCTGTGGCCACTGCTGCACAAGCTAGCTGGACCGTGAGTGAAGTATAAGATGCGGCACTATCACCAAGTTCTGTGAGAAGACTCCAGACTCTGCTGCTGGCGGTGCCATCCTCCTGGCTTTGAAGAAGCAGCTTTGACACCAGCCATTCGACTACCTTCACCTTTGCCACAGCTGCCCATCTGACATTCTCTGGGGTCCAAGTTATAGTTTGTTCATAGATGGCCACAGTTGCTAATCCTGACATATATCTTCTCTAAGATCCATACCTGTCCAATCCCTGAGTCCACTCCCAGGCAGCCAACTATTCTTAGGCAGCTGGAGAGAAAGTTCCACCATCACTGCTGCCAAGGGTGCCACCACATCTGTCCTGAAGGGGAGACGATGCCCTTGTCATCCGCAGCAGACTGCAATGCCCTCCAGTCCTTATTGGCCATCTCCTCCCGCAGCTTCTGCTCTGCCTGAGATGAGTGCTCTGGTTATTACTGTAAGTGCTATCACAAGAATGTGACCTGTGACCTGCTGGTTTCAGAGCAAGTGTGCTATGCCCAGGTGAAGAAAGAAGCCCCCATTGATGACTTGTTTTCCCCCAAAGGGACTCCAGGGACACCTGACTCATGCAAGAGCAGAATTCTGGAGAACAACAGGCTGCTTCAATAACCGTTCTCTATGAAATGTGGCTCTTGGGGCTAAAGATCTGGGCACCATTGGAGTGAAGGGTAACAAAATTTCATTTGGAATCAATGTTATTTCTGTGCTCAGAGAAAAAGAAATGTGAGTCCCACCCAGAAATGTGGGAGCCAGAGAGAGAGAAAGTCCTGCTCACCTTATTTTGACTTCCTCAGGTACTCACTATAATAAATGCATCTTGGGGAAAGTACAAGGTTTTCAATAATGTGAAACACCACGTATATGGAATGCATTTTAAGAGAAATGGTTTTTAAAAATCTTTCTAATACAGAGGACCAAGATTGTATTTGTTGTAAAATTTGTTGCTAAATATTGAGGTCCCTCAAACCATGCTTTGGTTTCTCACATTTTGTTTCTGAAAATAACACTTTCTACTGTGTCTTTTCCATTGTGATCCCATTGTCCCATTTAGCTGATAAGGAATCCAAAGTGAGAATTTCTTTGCAGAAAATGTTGATACAGAATGAAATGAAGAAGTCACAGTCCACAGCCTTATCTGTCAGTGGAAATGAACTTGAAGACAAATCTCAAAACAGCAGGGTGACCTTCCTCTCAGACACCATGCTTCCAGGTCAAGTTTCTCTGTTCCTCTCCTTATGGTCATTCCTCATAACACCCAATCTGTGTCCATTTCATCACCAATTTCTGAAAGACTACCATGGTTGCTCACGGATGCTATGAGCCCTTGTGTTTATCCTATAAAATAAAAACAAGGAAAGAGCCATTCCAGTGTGAGTTCTCTGTGTCCTGCTGTGTGCCCTATTTTTATTTGTGTTTAAGAACCTTAGAGAAAAAAGAGGCCAGACAGTAAGACTTAAAACTGTGAATTCAGTGGAAGAATGCATCTAATTCCCAAAGAAAACAAAATAGAATCCTTTTCCTGGGAGATGTTAGTCTGGCATACAGATTTACAATAAGATTTAGGTTGGATTGCTACATACAGTCAAATTCCCCCAAACACATATGAAGATTCCCCTACCACCAAAAGAAGGGTCAGATTGATTGAACTATAAAACTTAAATTCATAACACAAAGTGAGCACACAATAAATACTGATAATATAATGAAATCAATATACACAATGAAAATCAGTGTGTGAGTACAAGGCCTGTTCAGGATCTTGAGGAAGCCAGATTGTAAACGAGGAAATCACCAAAACCTTTCGACAAGGGTCTGTGACAGGAACAAACCACCCAAAGTGATGGGAATTGAGGGTGCAGAGGTTGTCACCTGAAAGAATCTTAACCCCAAACTTGGTGTGAAAATTCAGGTACTACTCCAATGCCACAGTTCATAAACTGCATGACTCTAGTTATATCACTTACTCTCAAATTCATCTCTATGACAGTAAGTCAGTTTCCTCATCTGAACAATGCTAACGGAAGTGGTGATGGAAAAATAATTTTGAATGAAATATTCACTGAATTTAACATAATGTATGATATGTAATACATTTAAAAGATACATTAATTTATCATTAGTTTCACTGAATGGTAACTACACAACAGATGCAACCATTGGATTTGTCACACGATACACATTCTACGTCTCTAGGAGCAGTATCACTTTCCTCTCCAAAGTTGTCCTCACACACTGCTGGCGTAAGCCATAGGTCACCAACTTTCCCCAATCTGCCTAGTCCTTTGCAATTTTACAACAACATCCCCACCTCCCTTGATATTGCTCTGCTTCCTGCAAGCCCGGATGATTCACAACCCTGGTTAAAGTCTCCATTACTTGACACAATTTCATCAAACCATTGCTTAGAACCAAGAATTCTGCTTAAACATTCCACCCAGCATCTGAAACCCATTATTCATGCAGCTCCTATTCCCACTAATCCCTGAGACATGGTAGTGGGGTCCTTGTAGGAGTGGGATTGCCAGTGTTCCTGTGGAGTCCGAGGGCTACAGCTGCGTAGAATCTCTTCAGGTGGTGACATGTTTGAACACAGGAGAAAGGAAAGGAACATTGAAGAGTCAGTAAGTCCACTGTATTTCTGTGTTGTGTGATGTGCTTGATGTCCCACTGTTTTGACTTTCAAAAATAGTCATCTCACTTATTTAATAGTGCCTCCCGGACCTTCTCAGCAATGCTCCTTTCCACACGGCAGTGACAGGTCACTTATTTACATGACCACCCCCTTTTGGCCAGGGCTGATGGATCAAGGTCAAGCACCTTCTTCATTCAAATGTCCAACCAAGGGCAGGGAAAGACAGGGACAGAAGCCATCGATGCTGAATTCCATCCCTGCACCTTTCCTGATGGAAGACCCAACACTTCAGCTTCTTTACACCCGGGAATCTCCTGGGGTTCTTTTCTTTCCCTATCATTGATGCCCTGTTCCTATTCCAGTAAACACTGAACATCCTGTCAAATGTTTTCCTGCTCTTCTTAAATGAAACAGGGACAGATCTGATCACTCAAAGTTACATAAATATAGACATTTGCTACTAAATAGTCTTCCTACCTGAGTTTTCTGATCATAGGAGTCCTTTATTCTTAGTCACCATTATATCATGAATGATAGTAGAGTTCTACTAATAAAAAAGTGTGGAATAAAAAGTAGAAGGACAGATAAATATATAAATAAAACATGTAAACCAAATGCAACGATTTGCTTTTACATGTTAAGCTTCACTTGAAAGAAGAAAGATTTTAAAATGAATGATTTTAAAATGAATCTTGGTCATCAAAACTTTGGCAAATACATACTTTAGAGTAATCAGAAGACCTCGAGAGCAAGAATTCCAAAATTATTTACTAACTATATCAATTAGAGGAAATGTTTGTGAATCCAGTCCTATCTTGGAAAGCTCTAGCACTGAAAGTAAGGTTAGTAGTGTTTTGAACCCTACGCACAGCACTTCTAAGAACTCTGGATTTGTCTGAAACCCCATGCCTTAATTATCTGGCCTCCCAGAAAACATGCCTTCCTTTGAGCATCATTTTAAAAGACCTGTCTGGACAAACACTTTAGAGAGGAGTCAAAAATGTGTTTTCCTCTCTCAATTTAAAACCCTGAAATAGAGTTAGAAACAAGGTCAAGGTAAATGAAAATCTTTTCTCTGCTCCTGTTAAAAACTGTGTAGATAGACACAGCTAATTGTGTAGCAACAGTGAGTTCCCTAAAAACTTGCCCAGAATTATGCAGCCTTGCCCAAACAGTCATAAGCATCTTTTGCCCCAAGCCAAGGGCTTTACAACTTGACCTCCTGTGGTAGCTTGGGGCACACAGATGGCTCCTCCAGTGGTGGGCAGATTCCAAAGGAGTGAAGAGGCACAGACTGCATCGGAACTCTTCCAACTTCCTTCTACAAGTGATCAACGACACACAGGTTGTTGAAACTGGACGGACACACTGATAGGATTCCTTCCACATGGAAACAAGACGCACAGGAAAGTAAGCTCCTCATTAAAGACTGCTATTGCTATGGAGATATATATTTGAGTCATAAAAAGGTTTGGTGGAGAGGCCATGAAGTTTTAAAATAAAAAAGATCTAGAATCAAAGCATAACTGTGCCACTTAAATCTTTTGTCCGTGTTTTTATTGGTGCATTATAGTTGTACATAATGATGGGACTTTTGTTAGTAGTAGTTATACTATGCTAAATCTTTACCAACTCGTCTCACTCTGAGTATATCTTTTACACGTGTAGAAGCAATTCTGTTGCCTCCCTTACATAGATTTCAAGAACACCATATGTGATGATGCATATAATGTGTCAAACATGATTTCTGCCAGAGTATTCAAACACAGTCACTTGTAAAATAAAAATAATGAAGTTATAGCATTGAAAAGGCTATGGCAGGTCAAGGAGGAAAAAGGGAAGCCCAGTATCCTAACAAAGTTTCCATTAGTGACATCTAACATTGAACACGAATTTATTGCCTGCTAGGCACTATGTCACAAATTGTACATTCCTTATGTTATTTAATAGATATTAAAACCATAGGTTTAGAATGTTGATATGCACAGCTTTATACAGAAATGAAAACTGAGGATTGGAATGGCTACAAGCTAAAGATCAGTAAGCGCTTGAGCAGGAAATTCAAGCTCAGGTAGCTTGGGCTCAGAGCCTGCAGCCGCTACTGTGATGGCTCCTGCTTCCCGTAATCAAGGAGCCAAGAAAAGGCACGAAGGAGTGGGTCTGGGATCTTCACGAAGCAAAGCAACTTGCAGTCCTATCAGTTTTACCTAGGCACGGGAATGGTCAATTTGATGCGTCAACTTGAGTGACTCAGGAGATGCCCGTATAGCTAGTAAACATCGTTTTGGGGGTGGGGGGCATCAGTGAAGGTGTTTCTGGAAGATGTCAGCAGGTGACTGAGTAACAGTTGAGTTATTCCAGTGGTTTTCCTGATTCTCAACCTTACAAACAGTAGATCATGGGACTTTCCAGCCTCCTTTTTCCTGTAAGCCAATCCCATAGTAAATCTCCTCAAACACACACACCCACATGCATGTGCGCACACACACATACATGTGACATGCTGGTGCTACACTGGAGAACCCTGACAAACACAGGCACTAAGTAATCTTCATTACCTTCACATTCTTGCCACAGACTGCCTATATTTCCACATAAAAGTCTCCTTTCCTCTTTGACTCTGCCTGCCTACACACCTGCAATAATGTGTTAAACTTTTTACACTGAAAGAACTCAACAAATAACTCCAAGTATAAAAATTTCAGGTGAGAAGAAAGACTGATTCATAATGGAAAAGTTCTAAGGTGAGGAATTTCAAAGGTTTTTCTAATCTTGGCCATAAGACAAGGGAAAGATCTGATTTCAACCTGTGTGTAGGTGAAAGTCTGAAAAAGAAGAATTGGGGAAAGCATAAAATCTAGTTCTTTTTTCTTTCTTTACATTTTTATTTTTAAGTTGCATTTAGGAAGCTGGGCTAAATCCAGGAAGAGACCACAGAGGGACTAGAATGTGAAAAATGCCTTCAGATATTTAGGGCCAAACCCAGAGCTAAGATTTGGCAAGACTCCTATGGAGAGAAAGAATAATGATTAAAAGGCTGGGAAAATATCCCTCCATTTTTCTCTTAAGGGTTTTGTTGTGTTCAAGCCGAATAAAGAAAGCTAAGCCCTAAGTCAATAGCAGGCTTATGTAAATAGTGCATTGTTGGCAGGGTGAGGTAAGAAGAAGGGCGAAGACATCCTTGAAGTTATTAGGTTTCCACTGAGACAGCCAGCTTAAGTGGCGGAAAGTAAGATTGAGTATAATATCCAGTGTGGGTAAACTAGTATGAATTCATTACTACGGGACCCGGGGAAAATTTAAGGCAAATGCTTCTTGTGAGTGTATATGGAAAGGATGGAATGGAAGCACTCAAATAAACAGATCAACTTAGACTTAAGGGTCTTCAAAATGTTTGACATCATATTATTTGTGTGGAGATAATAATGATCTTTGTGTGGAGATTCAATTTCTGCATAGTGAAGTGGGAAAGAGAGAAGAAAAATCAGTGTAGAAAAGGTAAAGCAATACTCTCGGCTCTGCTGTTTTCTAAGCCTGCCATTATGAAACAGGTTGCTTGTCCGTCTGTGCAGAGCAGAACAAACACTGGAGCCAAAATTCAGGATTCTGAGTTTGAGGGACAGTTTTGCTGCACAATATCTATGCAGAGGAGATTGTACTATTGTTCAAAATATTCACCAACCCCTATATTTTCTGCCCATACAAGGTCTCCCTGTTGCCTCTTCTGTAGAAGAAAAATTTCTCCTTGATTACTACCAACATGGCCAGGGTACTCATTTGATCAATGGAGTTTTACATTCAAAAGGAAACAATGGGAATGTAAAAAATAGAAAAAGGAATAATGATACTGGTGTAAATTCAGGTGGAGATGTTTATTGGAGTTGTGGTTCTTGGGCCAATTTCACCTGCACTGCCATAATGAGGGTGGGCATGGGAAGTGGCGGCCGGCCAGAATGGCAGGCAGGGAAAATGGCATTGGACCTTCGCCAGGCAGCTGGTTTTGCTGGCTAACTGGAAGTTCATGATGGGCTTGGTCCTTCAGAGATTGGCTGGTGGGTCCATCAATCCATTGGAGCTTGTCTGCCAACATCCCAATTGGCTGTTCTTTTTGAGGGCAATCTGCCCTTTGCCTGCCCCTTAGCCAGCAGGCATGGCCTCAGTGTCTTGGCTGAAGGCACGCCCCCAGCCAGCCTAACAGTTAAGATATGCCATTCTTTTCTACCCTCTTTTTTTCTCTGCCACAGAAAAAAATCATAATTAGCAGCTCTTTCTTCAGCCTGGAACTAAAGAATAAAAATCACATAATGAGCGCAGTCATGATCGACCTCGATCAATAAGTATTTGGAGCAAGAAACAGACTTTTTTGTTTCTAAACACTAAGGTTTTGTGTCTTTAAATTTCTCAGTGTCTTTGCAATTTACCTATTCATAGCTTCAGGAGGAAAAGGAAATCTATTTGTGGAAGGCTGAATTGCAGGGAAAGCTGAATGTGTACATTTTAAATAGTAAAAAATAAACAAAATGTGCTAGAAGGGAATAGACCTAAAACGTCGCATACTTTCCCTCTTCCAAAATGTTACTCTGAACCCACTTGAAAGTTGTCTTGATTTCTTGATGTCATCATACATAGTGGCGTAGCAATTTTACTCTAATGATCATGGAGTCTATGTCTGCTTCTGAAGCAGAAGTATCACAATTTTACTAGCCCTTGACCTTGAACAATTCACCTAGTCCCCTGAATCAATTCCCAAATCTGGAAAAAATGAACTGCTTCCAGCTGTTGAAAGTTAAATTGGTTGAAAAATGTAGAGTTCTTAGAAGAGATGTTAATGTGGAAAGCGCCCAGCTGGTAACTTTGATTCCCATAGTGATTGTCTTAGACACTATGGATACAGAGAAGACCATGGACTTTCAGAGCCAGCCTCTCCTCTCTCATACTGTCACAATGTCACTACTTCTGTCACCTCCTCCCAAATGATAAAACACAAAGATGCTAATGTGCTGCCTGCTTGTTCAAGCAGAACTTTTAATCAACATTCAGGGAAGGAAGTATCATTTTATGGAGGGAGTAGGAGACCCCGGCATGTACTACAAAGTTTTTAGTGGGTTATTGCAAAAGGACAAAAAATTCCAAAAAGGCAATTCAAAAGCAATTTTGAACAAAATAGTTGTGTTTTTGCTCAAGATAATATTAAACAATAACTAGATATTAGATGTGATTGGTTTCTTAGCCCCGTGTTGGTAATATTCTTCTTCTCAAAAAACATCCATGACTTAAGCAGGATTTCAATGCCACAGTACTCAGCTGTTTACGGTATATTTATTATACACAATCAAGCACAGAGACAACACCGGCCACATCCTCCAGCTAGGGGTAACCACCGCTCCTTGTGGCTTTATTTTTGAGATTCCCAACGGTGATGAGATTTAGTTATAGTTATAGTTATTCCTTTCTCTTTTAGGATATAGATACTTGGATTTTTAATATTCTCTAAGAGACAGATTACAAATTAAAACTAAAACTTTTCAAGGTACAGTACAAAATAGAATATCCTTCTCTTTAACATATCTCAAGGGAGTTGAATGGCCTTCATTTTGTTAGAATCGTGCACACCTCAAGACACACGCTTATGTACATTTGGTCATGGGAGAAAAATGTCCAAGAATCAGAATTATCCATGTAGCTTTTAGCATACATCATGAATAAACATAATTGAAGATTACCACTGTAAATCAAGATGACCATATTACAAAGCTAAGGGTACTCATATAAGTCGGAACACAGTAGGTTTGATTGCCAAATATCAATGACTTAAGGCAACATAACATTTTGTGTTTGTTCACAAGTCACAGCAGTTTGGCAGGGCTCTGTGTAGGATTTACCATTCAGGCCAGGACATAGTCTCACCAATATGCGACCTCCTCCATGTCACCTAAATCTATGTCAGAAAAAGACAGCAAGGAGAATTACATCTTGGCTTTTAAATCCTTTCTCTCAGCATGTGTATATCAATGACCCAGATAAGTGACCCGGTCATGTGTAAATTGCAATGCCTGGAGGACTAACATAGGACCATATGCCCCAGGAAAGGATCTGTACATGACTTTGAGAAGAACTGGATTCCAGCGTGCCCAACGGGTATCATCCAGGGTTTTGAGAGCACTGCACAGTTCGTCTCAGCCTAGAACTCAGGTGCTTCATTTAGATAACACATCATTCCACTCTCCCCAGTTATTTTGTACTACTTCTACACTGGTATGTTTATTGATTGAGTTTTAAATAAAGCACCTCCTTAATTCAGCTCCTGCAGTAGGTATTAGAGTTAAACAAGTTTCTGTTCTCAATTTTCTTAGCATTTTAGATAAATTCATGATTCTCTGTATAAATAATATATATCCAACTGGGGCTGGGAGGTGGATGTCATCTGTGGGAGGCAACATCAGAGTAAACTTGTAAAACGTGAGTAGGTGTTACAAAGTCATCTAGATGGGGAAATGACATAAATATCTAGTTCCAGACCAGAAAAACATATATTTTTGTTCGCTTTCCATTGCTATGAGGAAAAATGCCTGAGAACAATCCGTTTTAAAGGAGGAAAGGTGTATTTGGGGATCATGTTTTCAGAGGTGTTAGTCCATAGTCACTTGGCCTTGTTACTGTGGGCCTAGGACGATGCAGAATGGATTAGCAGAGTATGTGGTGGAGCAAACTTGTTCATACCACGGTAACTTGGAATAAAGGAGACAAGGGAATGATCCAGAAACCCAACATCCCCTTCAAGAGCTGGTTCCCAATGACTTCACTGCCTCTCCTGGCTCCACCTCATAAAAAACAGGCAGCCTCCAACACATGGCCTCCAAACCAAAACAGTATTCTAGGTGTTTCTGGTGGGCAGATTCTTGGATGGTATTCAGAAAATTCACACTTTAGTCTCAAGCAAAATTTGAAAGAATTTGAAAATGTGCAAAGCTCTAATTCCTATTTTAAAGTCTGGAGAACTGGGTTTGTCACAAACATGCACAGGGACACCTACAGATGGTAATCATCATCACCGAGCTGCATATCTGAAAGAAAAGCACATGAGGTCTTGCAGGAGGTTTTGATATGCAAGAGGTTCACCTAGGAGTGCAAAGAAAATCCTTCTAGAGAACTCAGAGCCTGCCCTGAGGCCTTCAAAGAATTTTCTTCTTTTTTCAATATTTCTTCCTTTTCCTGGAACCACTGCCAGAATGTTGAGAAGCCAGATTGCACTTGAAGAAGCAAAGAAAATACAGATGGTTGAGAGTGTAAGGAAGGAAATTTGGTAAGGCTTTATTTAAATTATTATTTTGCATTATAATCTGCTTTTGTATCTGTCTTCTTTTTACCTATAGAACCGAATCTCTGTTTAAAACAATACGTTGAAAATCCAGAGTGCTATTAAACACAAAGTATCTCTTCACCACCATGGAAATGCACAAGGTTAACAATGGGTGGAGTGTAGTAGAAGAATCTGGCTTCCTGAGATGCTTTATTTTTGAACCAAGGTGTAATCAGAGAGGATTACTTACCCTCGCTAAATTTTTATTTCCTCAACTGTGCAATTGAATCAATAACTACATCAGAGATTTGTGAAGAATGAATTAGATTAATCAAAGTAGACTCTTTTGCATTGGTAACACTCTCCTCCTTAATACTTTGACACTAACCTTGTCTGAACCCTAAGGAGGAAATAGATTTTTCCACTCTATTTAACATGCATCATATATACTCTTGGGCAATCTGACAAATGTTTATAATGTTTTACTAGTGACCAAATCTTGCATGTATTAGAGCTTGTTTCATAACCTTTCCCCTTCCCACTGTCTCTGAATCAGCATTTTCCAACCCTTGCATTTACAGTGGTACCAACACGCCAAGTTGAGAGTGACTATAAGTGACTAAGTTGGGAGAATCAGAACACTTAGAATTCGCTTGCATTCCCATTCCTGTTCCTTGAAAGTCACGGTCTACGGAGTCTCAGGTTTTTCGTGTGTAAAAAGGACTTGATTGTAACTTAACTCTCATGCACTTGAAGAAAGGGGTATGCAGCATAATATATAAACCAATTGCTCGAACTACATTGGCTCTCTTCTCAAAATCTTATACTTGGTTCCATAACTGACTTTAAAGTTTGATCTTTTTGATGTTATTGTCTGTTTAAAGGCATTTGGTGGACCAAGTAAACAAATCCCCCAAGCTAAAAAATGTTCAAAGGGAAAGTATATTTCTAATGTATGTATATAAATCAGATGAATCTCTAGCCTCCTTTTAGTAAAGACTTAACTGTATTAAAATATATTAAATAGCATAATGGAGTTATAGTATGTTAAATGGATACTGTATATATTTACTATACATTTCTTAGTGTGTCTACATATATTTGATATAGTTAAATAAAATACTTTATAAATATATACAAATAATAAATTTTATATTAGCATGAACATAATAATTTTCACTTATATAATGCTCATAAAACATATCCATGATAAGTTTATATTATTAATATTATTATATTAATTATAAATATATAATACTTATGTGTATATAAACATCTTGATATGTCAAATATATGATATATGCAATATATTTTTAGAATTTGTACATATATTCAGTATTTTGAAAAAATTATACTTGAACTAGGTGTAGGTGGTATAGGCAGGAAAATAAAAGCACTGTGCTAACATTGGAATTAAATATTGCCGAGGGGAGTGGAGAACATCATGAAGAACCTCTCACTCTCAGGCATTCCCATACACGCACACACATGCACAATAGCCACATAAAATATTTGTGAGTAAATAAATATTCACTGAAATGCAGATTGTTTCCTGGGATAAACAGGGCCAATGTTTGTGCTTTTCCTATTTAAATGGCAGCTAATCTTGGCAATTCGTCCTCCTGGAGCCTCTGAAGCCCAGGTTTCTAACGATGAGGACTGAGGGTGCTTGTGGCCAGTAGAACAATGCTCTCTCAAATTGTTCATGCCCTGATCCCCGTAGCTATGGATATAGGAAACAGAGTGTTGCAGACATGATAATGAATGTGGAGGTGGAAATATTAGCCTGGCCTATCTGGATGAATCCAGTGTAATTACAGAAGTCCTGATAAAGGAAAATGGGGTGCAGAAGACTCAGAAGCAGGTGTTGAAGGGAAGCAGAGGTCAGAGTGAGGGATGTAGAAGCCCAGAAGTCAGCAACACCAAGGAATATGTTTTCCCCAGGAGCATCCAGAAGAAACGGTTCTACCAACCCTTGATTTTACCCTGTAAAACCTTTTTCTGATTTCTGACTTCCAAAACCTTGAGATAATACATTTCTGTTGCTTTAAGCCACTGCTTGTGACAATTTGTTACAGCTGCAGTAGGAAACTAATACAGTGCTCTTTCTTGCCAGCACAAATGATGCTCAACCAGAGTCTCAGAGTCACAGAAAGTCTAGGCCATAATGTCCTTCACTTGTGCTTTGGCCTAAACTGTACAAAGTACAGACCTGGCTGTTTGTGGCCTAGAAACTACTTGTGAGCAAGTGACTGTTTCCAATTCTCCTCTTAGTTACTCTCCAGGTCTCAGTCATGAACCCTAGTGGAAAGGGCCCAGGTATTACCTTTGCAATAGATTTCCTGCTGTGCCTTGTATGATCAACCTCTCTGCTTCTACACTCAGGACTGTAGACCATTTTATTTTGTCCACCACCTTCTCATTAGTGTGTACCACAGCGTCTGACTCATGGTGAAATTCAATATGCATTTATTGAGTGAAGACACAACCATGGGTCAGTGTTCTGCAGACAAACACCTCTTCTCTGAGTTCCTCTGAGCAGGACCCAAGCGCTTTCTCCCCGCCTCCACCACTGTCCCTCCATGATACATCACAAGATGGAAGAACATGAATTCTCTCTTCTCCAGTCCCCAAACATGCTCAGGTCAGCCAGATCCTAACACAAATGGATTGTGGGATGAATGTGCTGAATCTCAGAGAAATATGTTGAAATCCTCACCCCTGGAACCTCTGAATAGGATCTTATCTTGAAATAGATCTATGCAGGTTTGTAATCAGCTCAAACTGAAGTTGAATTCGATTAAAATGGACCCTAATCCAATGACTGGCATCCTTCCAAACATAGAAATTTGGACCTAGACACAAGCAAAAGGAATATAGAGATGCTTAAGCAAAAGCAGAGATTAAAATGTGCTGCCACAAAGTCACAGAAAGCCATGGACAGCTGGTAACTAGGACAGAGGCATGGGATGGCCTTGTCTGAGCCTCTGAAAAGGGCCAATACCTGCTTGAATTCAGACTTCTGAAATTTTGCATTCTGAGATAATAAACATCTATGGCTTTAAGGAACCCTGCTAGGGGTAATTTGTTGTAGTAGCCCTAGAAAATTAAAAGCTGAGATTATAGTAATCCAGGAACTTTGTTGCTTAACTCTATATCTAGAGAACTATCCACATACAAAGTGTCACTTCCATCTATGCACAAAGCCACTCCACTTTTTGTTGATTTGAGTTGACAAAGATGGATCTATTTTTGCCATCCCTACAGGAGGAGGACGGTCTGCACAGGCCCCTCACTGGCAGAGTCCCCACTGGCGTAACCTGTGCTCATTGACATCATTTGGTTATAAAGTGAAAGTTAATGTGTCGGCACAGCGGTGTTCCTGTTAACTACTGATTTGTTTTCTCATTTGCGTAAACATGAACTGAACTATCTGTGAAGCTAAGGGAAGAAGCCTCATCAGGGAGTTTTATAGATTGCATAAGTGTTTCCGACACCTGGGGCTCATTGCACATACATAATCCTACTTCTGAGTTGCTCATTTTCCTCTGTAAACAAAAAGTTTGGAAATTGTTACCATGGGGTATTTGTCTGAATACCTTAGAAAAATAGGTTATATACATTTAAAAGAAAATCAGCTGCCCCAACCCAGGGGTCTGACTTAGAGTGAGGCCTTGGTCTGATGACAACAGCAGAGTGTACTGTGGTCCCACACCCTGGGAGTTGACAGGGTACCTCAGCTGTCCCCAGAGTGCCAAAACCTGGTGGTAGCAATAGCAGTGCCCAATGCCATAGGTTCCCCTTGGGGTAAATTTCTGAAGCCTTCCCTCTTGAAAACAACTGTCAGTCCCGGGCCAATTTTCTTCTAGGTTATTAACTGTATTTAGATAACAGTGAGATTACCAAATAATGGATATTTATTAATCCAGAGAACAATGATTAAAACCATATATTACAGCATAGATATTGCATGTACCCCAAGGCCTGTTTGCTAAAAGCTTCATTAACAGCCTATAGCTCTAATTGTAGGTGCTTCAAGACACAGGACCTAGTCAGATCTCACTGTAATTTTTACTTGTATTTTTCTAAGGACTAGTGATGTTAAGTATAATTTCATGTGCTTATTGGACATTGGAAAATGCAGGTTGGAGAGATGGCAACCCAAATAATTTCTCTATCATATAATTCTTTCATCTTTTTTATTGTAATATTGTAAGAAGCTTTATTTTATGTATGTTCTCAGTGTAGATCATCCATCAGAACATGATTTGCAAATACATTCTGCCATTTTTTGAATTGTCTTTCACTTTCCTAATGGTATTATTTGGAGAATGGGTATGTTCATGTAGTCCAACTTCATTGTTTTTATTGTGCTTTTGATGTGACTATCTAATCAACCATCCCTAAATCAAAGATTTACTCCCTTGAGTATCCTAATTTCAGCTGTTAGATTTGGGCTCATGACCAGATTTTTTTTGTTTGTTTGTTTTTGTTCATTTTTGTATGTGGAAAAGGAAAAACATCCAACATTTTCTTTTTTTTTATTCATTAAATATGGACTTACAATTAGGAGGGAATCATTATCAAACAATCAAGAACAAATGTATATTCACAGAGCAAGCCAAGGCTGATGCCATTCCAAGGTTTCCCCCTTTGTGTTCCCCATGGTTCCATGTTTCCCCCTATTAATCCCCCATGTTAAATGCATTTCTTATGGTGGTCAGAGGTTTCCCTTTGAGCTGATTCTCCCATGCTTCCTCTCTCCAGTCTCCTTGATATCCTTCCTATTCTCTCCCTCACTCCCTGCCCCCCTCCCCAGGTCTCCAGGCATCCTAGGCTAGGTTCCCCCTGTTCATGTAAAAGTTCATACATGTTGAGGTTAATCAGAAAATCTGTCCCATTCACCATTTCCTCACAAAAAAGCAAAATATTTGGACATAAATCTTACAAATGATATTAAGGATATCTACAACTAAAATAATCCAACGTTAAAAAAAGAAATTGCAGAAGAGCTGAGTAGATGGAAAAACATTTCATGTTCATGATTAGGCAGAATCAATGTAAACAAAACGGCCATTCTAATCAAAGCCCTATACAGATTTAATGCAATATCAGTCAAGATACCAATGCCATTCTTCATGGATATAGAAAAATCAATTCACAAATTCGTATGGAATAACAGAAGACCCAGGATAGACAAAACATTACTCAGCAAGAAGGAGAAAACAGGTGGTATCTCAATTCCTGACCTGAAATTATACTATAGGGCTATAGTAACAAAAACAGCATGGTGTTGGTGTCAAAACAGAACTGAAGACCAATGGAATAGAATAGAGGATTCTGATATGAACCCCCATACCTTTAATTATCTGATATTTGATAAAGGGGGCAAAAGCATAGTGTGGAAGAAGGATAGCCTTTTCAACAAATGGTGATGAATAAATTAGACAGCCATATGTAGACAACTGAAATTGGAACCTTACCTTTCACCCTGTACAAAAAAATAAATCAAAATGGTTCAAAAGATCTGGATATTAAACCAGCAACTTTACAATTGCTTGAAAAAGAGATAGGATCAACCCTACATGACATAAGGGTCAGCACAGCCTTCCTTAAAAAGACTCCCATGGTGTAAGCAGTAAAGTCGAGTATAAATGAATGGGATGCAATTAAACTAAAAAATTTTTGCACAGCTAAAGATTTAGTCAAGAGTGTCAAGAGAGATCATACAGAATGAGAGAAAAATATTTGTCTGCTATACCTCAGAGAGAGAGTTAACATTTAGAATATACAAAGAACTCAAAAAACTAAATATCAAAATCACAAATAATTCAATCAATAAATGGGCTGTGGAACTAAAAAGAAACTTCTCAGTGGAAGAAGTCCAAAAATTCCATAAACATAGGAGAAAATGCTCTATATCACCAGCAATAAAAGAAATGCAAATCAAAACTTCACTGAGATTCTACCTCACTCTGGTCAGAGTGGGAAAAATGAAGAACACGAACAATGACAGATGCTGGAGGGGCTGTGGGAAAAGAGGAATGCTGTCACATTGCTGGTGGGACTGCAAACTGGTTCAGCCACTCTGGAAAGCAGTGTGGAGACTCCTCAAAAAATTAGGGCCCAGATTGCCTTATGACCCAGCTATCCCACTCCTGGGTATGTTCCCAAAAGAGTTAGAATTGGCATACTATAGAGATACAACTTCATCAATGTTTATAGCAGCCCAATTTACTACAGCTAGATTATGGAACCAACCCAGATGTCCCTCACTTGACGAGTGGATTAAAAAACTGTGGTACATATATAAAATGGAATACTACTCGGCTATTAGAGAAAATGATATTATGGCTTTTGCAGCCAAATGGAGAGAGATGGAAAAAATTATGCTAAGTGAAATATATCCCAAACTCAGAGACTCAAGGGCTGAATTTTTCTCTCATTTGTGGAAGCTAGAACACAACAGGATACAGTATGTTAGATGGCTAAGCTAATAATAACTTCAACTTTTCAATATTTTTCATGTGCAGACAGTAACCCCAGCATCAATATTTTAAGACTATCCTATCTCTATTGAATCATTTTGGCTCACCTGTTGAAAATCAACTAGCCATCATTTATACAGTGTGATGTGCATTCTTAGTTATTTACGTATGGTTTTCTTTAGTCCTTGAATATGTTCCCAGTAGCTATTTGGAAATGTTTCTCTATTAGTTCAGCCATCTAGGACCCTTCAGGGGCAATTTTATTACTTCTTGTTGTCCTTCTGCTTGCTTGTCTGCTTATTGATCACATTTTCTTACTTCTTGCATGTCTCACAATTTTAGTAAACTTTAGGTATCTTAACACTCTAAGTATCAATTTCTCTCCCACACAGGGAATTGTTTGGTCATCTGTTCGCTTGCTTAGTCACAGGCACCTCCTGGAAAGTCCGTTACTCCCAAAGAATGCAGTGCCCGATGGCCCTACTCAATTTTTTCTTTGTTTTTATACTTGATGCAGGATACTGATAGGTCATTCATGGGTTGGCATAAGCTACTTGCTGGTTATGTGTGGTGTTTGCTTACTTAACACATTAGATGTTAACTGCTTACATGAGTTAGATGTGTCTGGAACTTCAAGACTGTTATCCAAGTTCAGGGTTTAGTATTTTTGTTCCATATTAAGTCAGTGTTAGTGAAATCATAGTTTGAAATGAAACTAATTTTCCCACTTTGCCAACTTCCTTCTGAGTTCTTATCTTACAAATTTGAAGGATAAAATCTGCAGAAAGTATCAGAAGGCAAGAGTAAATGAAATAAGACTTATTTGAGTGAGAAGAGACAGAACCCCTGATAGCAGGAGGTACCTGATCACAGGACACTGCTTGAGATGTGCTAGCCTAGGGACTTTTATAGTTTCAGGCATGAGCATTGACCAAAATCTATGTTAAACCAGTATTTAAACAGTATCAAAGGCTGTTGGCTGTGTCCTTTAGCCTTTGAGTTTTAATCCTTCCTATAACTCCCATTTGGTTCACCCCCTCCCTTTGGTTAGAATGGTCACACCAGTAAGCCTCATGGTCTTTGCATTTGAACAGACCTTTATTGGGGGGCCCTGTACCCTGGTGGCTGGCCATTGACTGTCTACTCTTATCCAGTAATAAGTAGCTTGAAGTTTCCTCCAGCAATCCCTTCTGACAGGGTGGCATTTGCAAGTAAAGTCTTTCTGATTCCTAGGAATAAGTTTTGGGTTTTTTGTGTGGATTCCAGTGAACCATGCTTGGGCCAATGAGTTTATTATTCACTCAGTGATTGATCAGAGGTTCTATATGAGCCCATCGTGCCACAAGGTTCTGTGTGAGCTGCTTGGGGATGAGTTTGTTCACACCTTGCAATGATTCTTCCTGACTTTCTGACTCCCAGTGTCAGAAAAGTGGCAGCCCTACTTAGCAGCCTTCTTCCTTGCTTCTATTAAACTTCTGGCTAATAAGTTGCTTTGCTTGGGCGGTACACCTAGCATCCTGTTCCTAATTGTTCTCCACCAAGCTCCCCCTTGCTTTTGACAATGCCTTTAGGCATGGAGTTCTCCAAGTCATGCTCTAAATAAAGTTCAGAAGTCCCTAAGGGCAAAGCTGTGATGCTCTGTAAGAACCTTAGCTAACTGTGAACTTGGAGGTGGCAGAGTGCACGGAAGAGCTCTCTCATTTCTGACTCTGATTGCAAGGCCCCGTGGCTCCCCATGCTACCCTCAGGTGACATAATTATAATAGAGGAGCTCACAGAATCTGCTGAAAGCTTTCATACTTTCAGAATTGCAGTTTATTGTAAGGAAGGCATTCAGATTAAAATCAAGGAAAGAAACACATAAGGCAAAAATCGAGGCAGAGTACCAATGCCTGCTATCCATTGTCCCCTCTCAGTAGAGCCACAGGCACCTCAGCTCCCAGACCTCAGTGCGTGACAATACACACTTATGTTTGAATGACAATGACAGAAAAATAGACTTTATTTCGTCTTTTGTTATTTTCTCCCTGGGTTGTAAAGAGTAATTTGATGGGAGCAAGACCTTTATTTTATAGGAAAAAATGTGAAAGCCCCAGTAGATGCTATAACTTGTCCATGGAGACCCAAATCACAGTGGCAGGTTGAACCTAAGGTCCTATTCTGTTGGTCCCGTGTGAGCACTACAGCACAAGAGGCCGGTACAAAGTGTTTTCTGTAGTTTAGAGAAAATACATTTATGTGAAAAGATCTTAACGATCAATGTACCCCTACCATGCCCATATGTTGAGTTCAGCACTGATCAGTGCTTAGGAAAGTTTGCAGTTAGAGAGGTTCTCAAAAGAATACCTTTGTGAAGGAACCCTATCTTCACCTAACCTGACGGCATAGGGGAGCTGTCCACTGTATCCCAGCCAATGCCCCCAAGGAGCGAGTGAGTACTAAAATGTCCAGAACCTCTCCCTCTAGTGCTCCAAGTT
>PVKS010022031.1:0-34329 GCA_004027875.1 Aplodontia rufa | reverse complement strand
CTCCCCTCACGGGAGAAAAGGTATGCAATGTCATTCAGCATTGCTTACAAACATTTGCCGCCTGGGGGGTTCCCAAAACCCTCAAAACTGACAATGGCCCAGCTTATACTTCTAAGAGTTTTCAGCAGTTTGCAGACATGTTTGGCATACAACTCATTACTGGCATTCCCTATAATCCCCAAGGTCAAGGTATCATTGAAAGAACACATCTCACTTTAAAAAATTGTCTATTAAAACAAAAAGGGGGAATAGGGACATCTTTCAGATCTCCCGAAGATAAACTTAGTGTAGTCCTTTTTATTTTAAATTTTTTAACCTTGGATAATGATGGACGCTCAGCTGCTGAGCGCCATACTTCTCCCAATCCAGTACCACAGCAGTGGGTCCGGTGGAAGGACATTTTAACTGGGAGATGGGAAGGCACAGACCCCGTCTTACGCTGGGCCCGAGGATCTGTTTGTGTTTTCCCACAGGATCAGCAGACACCAATTTGGGTACCGGAGCAGCTGAGACAAACGGTCAATAATGAAGACCTTGCTGATCACGCTGAGCCTGTTGGTGGCGGAGGCTGCCCCGGTGATGAGTGATGATCCGCTCCAGATGTGGGCCATGGTTAAGGCTTGGCCTTTCCCTTTACCTCTGGGAAATAACTCCCGGTTGCTCCCTTTCATTCTTAGCACAAACTACTCAACCAGCAAGTGGACCTTCTGCAAGAACAGGTGGACATCTTTACGGAGGTCCTCACCTCTAGTTGCATCACTTCAATGACAGGACTCTGTATAACTAGTTTACAATTTAATAATCTGTCCTATGCGGCTAATGTGTCAAAGCGGCTTGGGTTGATTCTTAATGGCACATGGACCTCTCAGTTCAATAATCTTACTCAGATCTTGCGGAGGGAGATATCTGCCGTCAATGCTTCTAGGGTCGATCTTGCCACTAATTTGGACGTTCTATCTTGGATCTCTAAGACAACTCGTTTGTTAAGAATTGGGCAGGTGCAGGCGCTTTAGCTATATTGTTGGGATTGGGCATGCTGCTCCTGGTTCGGATTGTAATTGGTCTTTGAGCGTCTATCCGAAGAGATCGCCATATTGTCCAACAAGCCCTAGCCGCTCTAGAGGCTGGCAGCTCTTCTTAAGTGTGGCTCAGTATGTTAGACCAGTAGTCAAAGACGGGCAACAAAGGAGGTGGCCGTATACCAACCTAAGACAGAAGTTGCAGCACGCTCTGCAGTCTTTGATGACGAGTAAGGATACGAGCTGACCCCTCGGCCTAAGACAGGCACGGTCTATTGCCATTTCATAAAACTAAGAAGGGGGAGCTGTCGGAGTGTCCGGGACCCCAGCCCTGGAGATAGGCTGCTTAAGATGGCGGCTGGCACTGAGCCAGTGTGGTCTGGCCTTATCGCAAACAAGTGTCGTAAATGAGGAAGTAATTCTCATTGGTCAAAAGCTTGCATGCCCAGCGTGTGATTCCTGAATGCGCATGACTCATTATAGCAATGTGATTGATTGGAAAAAGGTTTTTTTCGATGTGACTGTAACTTCCCTGGAGGAGGGAAGAGAGAGGAGGAAGAAGAAAAAGGTCGACCAAATAAAGCTCTCCCAACCTAACCACATGTTGCGTCTTCTCTGCGGGCAGAGGGAATGCGATAGTATATGTGGTACTGGAGTCTGAACCCACATACTCACGCATGCCAGGCAGGTGCCAAAACCGCTAAGCCACCGCTCTAGCCCCATATACTCTTACTCTTTTTTTTTCTTTTTTTTTGAGAGAGAAAGAATCAATTTTTTTTAGCTTTTCATCTGGATTTTATTGCTCCAACACTTAGCTGTGTATGTGGTGCTGGGGTTCGAACCTGGATTCAAACCCAGGTCCTCACGTGTGCCAGGCAAGCACAATACCACTGAACCACTGCTCCAGTGCTAATAAATTAATGTCGAGGTTACCTAATACTGACATTCTATAACTGTGATTAGAGTTGATCCATATTTACTTAAAATCAGTTAAGCCATAAAAACTACAGTCCTATCATTCTACTTTTATAAGTACTATAGCAAAGACAAGAAAAGTCTAATTTTTCCTGGAGAAGCAGATTTGGATATGTTCTAACATAAGAAATATTGACCTGTAAGAATTCCATAACATATAGTATGATATAAATAATTTTAGCCTAGAAATTTTCAGCAAAATGATATACCTGCTATCATATAGCCAAAGGAAAAAAATCTTATTAGAATTCCTACAAATAGCCTGAATCAGTATCTACAAATTGCAAAATGTGACCACAGATGACTAAGAAAATTGGCATACTAGGCAAGGTTCTTTAACAAATACTGAGTTTTAGAAAAATGAGTAATATTTATATCCATGTAAACATTAGGTAAGTCAATCAAAGCTAACTAAAAAAGGAAAGTTAAACACGCACCACTTAGCATAATTGTGCCTCAGTTGTCATACTGCTAAGCACACCCCCAACTATGAACACAAGCGACACCGATAAAAATGTATATCACAGGGCTGGAGCGGTGGCTCAGGGGTTATGCCACTTGCCTGGCATGCATGAGGACATGAGTTCCAAACTCTAGCACCATGTACACAACGAAGTGTCAGAGCAACAAAAGCCACATGTAAAACTAAATAAAATTGATTCTCTCTCTCTCCTTCTCTCTCTCTGTCCCTCTCTTAAAAAAAAAATGTATGTCACAATCTAGCTACTAAAAGTATACTTTTGAGGTACTCCAAATCCCCATAATCCATCACAGGTTTCATTTACCTGGTGTCATACCTCAAAAAGTTATTCTGAGTTTCATAATTCGAACATGAAACAGTGTCTGCAAAATCATCTAAACTAAAAAACTGTAAAAGCTTTAATCATGATATATAATTTGCTTAGTAAAAGTACATGGGTTTTAATTACTAGTTAACTTAATATACTATAATTATGTGAAAGTCTTGTTTTCACTTAGCATACTATTTTCTTATTTCTGTAACAAGCTGTTAGCAAATTCACTACTTTACTACTTACCTTACTCTCACCAAAAATAAAATAGAAAAATTTTGAAAATGTTTTGGAGGAGCTCTTCATTCAAAAACAATTTCATTGTTCTCATATGTAATTAGGGTAGTACATACAACTTATAAGCAATGTATTTCTAAAAGCTTTAATTTTAAAATAAAAATAAATTTGAAGCAATTTGCTAATAGTTATGCCTGATGTTCTCATATTTTCAAGTTTAACAGTGCAAAAAATTAACTTGTATGTCAAATTAATAAAATGGGTTTCAGTTAAATAATTTTCTTGCACCAAAAGTAAATCAGTGTAACAATCCTAGATCTTCAGTCCCATATACAGTTTACACTTTAGTTAATCTAGGTTAAGTGGTTTCTTTGTGAAACTAATTTCAATCCTCTATGCATAAAATTCTAATCCATATATAAGGAGAGTTTGCCTAGATAATAAATAAGGTTGTTCCTCCCTGATTCTAAGACTATATCATTCATTATACTTTGAAAAAATAAAAGCTTTCAATAGCTGATCAACAAATCTGGGACTTGGAAACTTAAAACTTCCTGAAAAGCATGAAGCATAAAAATTAAAGAAATACTAAAGGCTTTGCCCTTGTGAGATGCAGCAGAGCATACTTTCCCAAGCAATTCCTGAGTGAAGAGTTATACTAAGCAGACATGACCAAACCTTAAGACTCCTAGAGCCTCACCCATCCAGGGTCAGAACAGCTTCTAGCCACTAGCCAGGGGCCTTGAGAACAATAACCCATAAGTATGGGCCTCTCCCTGGATCTTGCACCGACAATCCACATCCTCTATTGAAAAGACTGCAAAGCTAAGAATTCCATAAAATTCTATTCATCAAGGTCCAGGCTGACTCCTAAGAACCATTCACCCAATTCCCAAATGTCATCTGTCACAGGACTAATGAATGTATTCTCCAGACTAATTCTGAATCCACTAAGGCCTGTTACTAAGCTAAATTAGCTCAGTTATCAATCCTCTCCTATACTCTTGACCACTGTACTGTTCTTTTTACTCCTTCATTCAACTTCCCACCGCTTCCCTCCCTCTTAAAGTATCCCTTAAGGCTCACTTTGTTCCACTGTAAAAACAAACACTCCCATATCCCCAACAACTTCACTATCGGGCTTCAAGTAAAAGCTGTTTCTGTGCAAGTCTTTCAAAACAAAAATGCTGCTTGTTCTTTTTCATGAACCCCAACTTCAGAATGCAGGCCATGCTTCTATAAAATTCCTGCATATTAGAAATACTTATGGAGGAAGGGGGCAAAAAGGCATTTTAAAACCATACTACCCAGGGGCTGAAGCAGTTGCTCGACAGTTATAGCACTTTTCTTGCATACATGAATTTGTGGGTTGGAACTCCAGCAACATACACACAACAAAGTGTCAGAACAACAAAAGCCATATGGAAAACTAAATAAAATTGATTCTTTCTCTCTCACTGTCCCTCTCTTTAAAAAAAGAAGAAAAAAAAGACCTACTACCCAGATTACACCGCACAATCAGATTTGTTATGGATGGGAGCCATGTATCAATATTTCCAATGTGCAACAAAGTACACTGGTAATTTATAAAGTTTCCCAGGTGATTCCAATCTGCACTCATGTGAGAACCACTGATCACAGAGCACTATTAATCATTCAACAGAATATTCTGATATATGTCACACATTTTTCTCTACCCTACATAATGTATAACCTTGAGTTATCTCAACATACATATGGATAATCTGAATAATCCATCAATCATTACTTTTAATATCATTAGCATTTCACCTCAACCAACATTTACTGCAATTCCCCTTTAGACACTACAAGACTATACCCCTAGACCTCATCATTACTTTGTCTTCTGAGTGAGAAATGTAAAAATTAATTTATTCTCTGATCTCAGTCTTCTAGTTCTAAATTAGTTATGCTAACTACATCTATTTTTTCACTCAGAATTGCAGACACTTAATTCTAGCATTTTCTCCTTGCTTAAGCCTATTTTTGTACTTTGTTACTTCCCTTTCTAAACTGAATTCCATGGTTCACCATTTTAAAGACTCTTGCCACTATTCAAATTTATCTCATGATGGAATTGCCCATATTCCCATATCCACCATATCCAACAAATATCATGAGCATATAAACTGTATAAGCTGTGTTCATTGTTGTATGCCTTATGCCAAGTATAGCATCTGGTACCTGTAGAACACAGATCTTCTGATTAATCATCTAAACCAATGATTTAGAAATCAACATCCTTCCCTCAACCCCAATGACACATCTTCCCAAGTTTATTTTTCTTTTTAATCATTAACTGGCATCCTAACATATATATTCCACTTGCTCTTGAATTCTGTGTCAAATCAATCAACTGAGCAACTACCATCTGCAGAGAAGGGAGAAAAAAGGGTGTAAAAATAGACAAAACCTATTGGAAAAATTAAGCACTAATGAAAATTATCAAGGAAAAGGAAGATGATTCACATCATTTCCTTTTAATTTTTTTGAAATTTGATGAAAACTTTCTCGTGTGTCTACACACAGAGAGAAGAATATGGAAGCAGACACCCAGATTGTTTTAAAACAGAAAAAGTAAACAAAACTTTCACTTTCTACTTAATACATTTCTGCACTGGTTTACTTTTCAAGAAACATGCAATTTTGAAATATGTGCATATATATGCTTTTGTTGTTCTGACACTTTGTTGTGTGTATGTTGCTGGAGTTCCAACCCACAAACTCATGTATGCAAGAAAAGTGCTATGACCATCAAGCAACTGCTTCAGCCCCTGGGTAGTATGGTTTTAAAATGCCTTTTTGCCCCCTTCCTCCATAACTGGCCTCCTAACATATATATTCCACTGGTGTATACACACACACACAAGTAACAGCATAAAAATAACTATTCAAGGACAAGAGGAATATATGTGTTAGGATGCCAGTTAATAATCTGAAAGGAAAATAAACTATTATTTTTATATTGTTATTTTTAGATGTCAAATACTAATTTTCCTGCAAAGAACACATCCCATTCCCAAATCATCTATATATATTTAATTAACAATCATTTAAAATATTTAAGTGAAGGGCTGGAGTGGTGACTTGGCGGTTATGGCGCGTGCCCAGCATAAGTGTGGGAGTTCAAACCGCAGCACCACATACACAATGAAGTATGGGAACAACGAAAGCCACATGAAAAACTAAATAAAACTGATTCAAACTGATTCTCTCTCTCTCTCTCTCTCACACACACACACACACATACACACACACACTATCCCTCTCTCTCAAAATAAATAAATAAAATATTTCAGTGATGACAAGAATCCTTACATTTATTTCTATCAATGATCAAAAAAGTTGTCACAACACTTGTATTCCACCAAATGAAAAACCATGAAACCAACATCCTATTTTGAGAAAGCAAGACAACATAGTCAATTTGTGAAAATAACCAGGAAATAACCTACCACACACAGGATCTTTAAATCAGATTTGCATATGGAAATTTTTTAAAAGAAAAAATAGGTAAGTATTTGTATACCATCACAGCTTACTTATGTGGCAAATGGAACTTTTAAAGACTTATTTGGGAGGTATATCAGTAAAAAGGTAGAGGTGATGAGAGTACCTACTGCCAAGTGGCTCCTTGTAAAGAGGCAAGAAGACCATACACAGAGAATACCCTGATCTAAACTCTGATTCCTGCACCTAAAGTGCTGCTGAGAGAGAATGCCAGGCCAGTAAAGATCTCCAAAGCTAAGATGCAAAACGTCAGAATGAGCTGAGAAAAAAAAAAAAAACAATGGGCAAGCACCCCGATAATGCATGAGAACATACAGCAAACAGTAAGCAGAATACACAGTCAGAAACAGCACATACACAAATCATGGTCTCCACTTTTGGAAGATTCCTCATCCTCTGGGTGTTAAGGCCAACTATGAAGAACAGGACAATGAAAAACTGCAATGTTGCAGAACTTTAGATTACTAAAGTTTTAGTTTCCGATACAAAGCATAGGGGTTGTTAATTATCCAGCACCACTACAATGCAAACCTACGCCCCCATTATCCTCAAATCCTCAGTAAATTCTTCCATAAATACATATACCACTGGAGTAAGAGTGGTGGCTCAGTGGTATGGTACTTGCCTGGCATGTACAAGTACATGGGTTCAAACCCCTACACCACATACACAACAAAGTGTCAGAGCAATGAAAGCCACATGAAAAAAAAAAACAATAAAATTGATTTTCTCTCTCTTACTGTCCCTCTCATTCTTTTAAGAAGAAAATACATATACCATCTAGATATGATAATAAAATTCATCAAAAAAGTAATCAAAATTCAAGTTGAAGAAAACTATAATGGTTTAAAAGCAGTCTCTTTTATCTATTTATTTTATCTTACAAGTGATATTTGATAACATTAGCTAATGCTAACCTTTATTTAAAATGCATGATAGAATTTAAATAACTACCTTTTGACATCAAAAGCACAACGAAAATAGAGAACTATATCAAATTAGTAAATTTTGTGCTGCAAATGTTAACCATCAAGAAAATGAAAAGGTAGACCCCCTAAATAGGAGAAAATATTTGAAAATCATATAGAAAAAGAATTCTTACAACTGAGTAAGAATCAGACAAAGAACTCACTTTTAAAAAGGGCACATTTCTGAACAGACATTTCTCTAAAGAAGATATGCAAATGGTTAATAAGTACATGAAACTGTGTTCAACGTTAGACAGCAGGGAAATGCAAACAACAATGAGGACTGCCATAATCAAAAGACAATAAGTATTGAAAATCTCCTATATTGTGGGAATATAAGAGTGTAGACACTTTTTAGAAGTTTTACATTTCCTCAAAAAGTCAGATTTACTGTATGACCCAGCAATTCCATTCCTAATCCACAGACACAGATTTTTAATAACCTAGGTGTGAGAAAGGGAGAATTGGGGACTGATGTCTAAAGAGTGAGGGGTAAGTTATTACACAACATGTGATGATGAATACGTAACTGTGAATATACCACAACTGAATTGTGTACTTCAGTTGGGTGAATTGTATGATATGTGAATGACATCTCCATAAAGTTATTCTTCACATTACCACTTACTAAACAACATGGAAAAGAGAAATATATAAGCCAAAGGCTAAAGAACAAGCATGAAAACCAAGGAAACAAAACCGAATTCAGGATAAAACAAGATAAAAACAATTCTAAAAATAACTTTTCCTTATTATTAATTTTTTAAATGAAATATCACCTTTAATTCAGAGGTTCTTAGCCAGGGGCAACTATGCCCTCCAGGAAACACATGGAAATGTATGGAGAGATTTTTGGTTATAACTCAGGGTTGGGGGTGCTATCATTGAAGCCAGGGATATCACTAAGCCATCTTACAATGTACAAGACAAGCCCCCACAATGATAAAGAGGAAGAGAAGGGGAAACAGAAGTGAAAGAGGAAGAAAACAACTAAGAAGAGAAAAAGGAGAAGAAGATAAAAGACATGGGGAAGAGATGTACAATCACATTACTACATTAGAAAATACTAGTACAAACCAGGACCTTGTGAATACACTAAATATTAGAGGACAATAGGGAATTGCTGGTGATTTTATTAGGAATGACAATATAAAACTAAAATTATTGGAGGGGGTACTGGGAATTTAACCCAGCGATGTTTTACCACTAAGTCACATCCCCAGCCCTTTTTATTTTGAGACAAAGCCTTGCCTAATTGCCTCAACACTAGGATCGCTGCATCCAGTTTGTAGTTACATTTTAAAAATCATTATTCTTAGGTGATTTATAGAAGTATTTGAGAAGTGACAATGTCTGCAATTTGCCTTAAGATAACTGAGTTATAACAAAAATAACATGCAGAAAGTTAAATATTTGTTTTGAAAAAGCTAAACATAAGATTATAGAGTACATTACTGCCATCTGTTTTGACATTTTTTTTTTAAGAGAGAGGGACAGAGAGAGAGAGAGAAAGCGACAATTTTATTTAGTTCTTCATGTGGCCTTCATTGCTCTGAGACTTTGCTGTGTACTTGGTGCTGGGGTTCAAACTCCTGTACTCTCGCATGCAAGCCAAGTACAGTAACCGCTGAGCCACCGCTCCAGCCCTGTTTTGACATTTTTAAATAAAGAATTTAACCATTCCTTTTTTTTTATTATTAAATACACTTAATTAGGAACAAAAGCTAAACTTTTCCTTTAATGTACAATATGACATAAATCTATAAGTTTTACATTAATGCCCTGAGCTAACATTTTCTGTACATCTAAGATATGTTAAGAAGACAGGTTACAAATTTATTTGTGCATACATATGAGCCACATTTTAAAAAAATAAGTAGTTGTGGATACCTACAAAAAAAAAATGAGAACTCTCTATAGCCTACTCAAAGTTTAAATAAACAACATAAACAAGTTTTTTAACTAGAATACAATCTCTAAATTATGACACTTCTCACCTAGAAGGGCAAAATAGGTGGATAAATCAAAAACACAAAAAAGCTGAATTTCCATCAACATGATGATTTTTTTTACATTCTGTTTAACTCTATTAATGTCATTTCCATAAGTAGAAAGGTTTTTCTTTTTTCTTTTTCTTTTTTTTTAAATTGGTTCAAAATCATCTCACATAATGAAGGGATTCATTGGTCACATTCATGCAGTCATACTTAAACCTGATCCTTGCTCAGCATCTCCCCACCTTCTTCCACTCCCCGATCTCAGGACTCCTCTGTAATTATGTTACAGATATAAATGACCTTATACACGTATTTTAAACATTGAAATTACTAGATTTATACATCTGTCCAACATGAAAATTTTTTAAAGGTTGAAGATTATTTTGTTAGTAATTTTACTTCTTTATATCAGTGCATTATAGTTATTACAACAATGAGGTTCATTTTGACCTTCATAAATGCATATAACATAATTTGTTTCATTTCAATCCCCAGTATTTCCCCATTCTCCCCCATTCCCTCCCTTGACACCCTTCCTCCCTTTACTGAGCTTCCTTCTATTTGTTTTTGTAATTGGTGCATTATCGTTACACATGAAAATGGAGTTCACTGTGATACATCCATACATGCACATAACATAGTTTGGTCAATATCATTTCCCAATTCTTGCCCTTTCTCATCCCCCCTTCTTCCCCCTCATTCCTTTTCCTCTACAACACTGTTTTCCCTTGTATTATCATGAGATTAATCCCCATCTTTTAATGTCTTATTTCTTTCCAGTATATAAGAAAAAAATATTCAACCCATCACTTTCTGAGTCTGGCTTGTTCCACTTACTATGATGTCTGAAGTTCCATTCATTTATGACCAAATGACAAATTCATTCTTTTTACTGCTGGGTCTAACTCCATTGTGGGGTTGGAGCAGTGGCTCAGTGGTTATGGCGCTTGCTAGCATGCACAAGGACCAGAGTTCAAACCCCAGCACTACATATACAATAGAGTCTTGGAGCAACAAAAGCCACATGAAAAACTAAATAAAATTGATCCTCTCTCTCTCCCCCCCTCACTGTTCCTCTCTTTAAAAAAAAATACTCCACTGTATGTACATATTACATTTTCTTTATTCCATCTATATACTGATGGGCATTTAAGCAGGTATACATACTACATTTTATTTTTATTCCATTTGTCTGTTGAAGGGTACCTTGGCTGGTTCCATAACTTGACTATTATGAATTGCAATGCTGTAAACATCATTCTAGTATGCTGATTTTAGTTCTTTTCAATAAATACCAAGGAGTGGGTAACTGTGTTATTTTAAATATATTCTCAGAAATGAATAAGCATGTTAAAATTCTGCTTCTTAAAAAAATACCTAACAATTTTTAATTGCATTTAAGTCATGTCTTTAAAAGTTCTCACTGAACAATGGAGAGGATTTTGATTCATTATTATTTTCTGAAATAAATCTGGAATTGTATTGATAAGGGAAAGGGACACTATTTCACAAAATTTTTCAAGGCAAAAAAGAAAACATAAAAAATAAAATTTAAAAATTTTTTAAATGTAGCAAAGGTTATTAAACGAAGGATAAGAAGGGGAAGAAAGACCCTCTAAGAGACAGAGTAGGTCCTTTCAGAGAAAAGAGAGACCTAAAACATACTTGAAATTTCCTATTCCATTTAAACACCCTCTCACCATTGACACTAAATTAAAATACAGTGTGTAACTTTGACATAATACAGTATTGCACTTGGCATTTCAAAGCCAACAATCTACTGCCTACCCACTATTTGGGCCATATTACAGTACTTAAAGACCCTCCAAACATCAAGATCATTGTCTATCATTATCTCATCCTAAAAAATAAGTTCAACTACACAGAAATTCCTCTTAAGTTGTTTTAACATATGAAAGAATTAGAATAAATTCAAATTATATATGAGAAGATTTCTATTCCTAAGTATTCCTCTACGAAAGCACACAAAACTTTCATCACAGCAGTTCACTGGTATAAAACCAAAATAAAAACAAGCCTCATTCATACAGGACTGTAATAATACAAGAATAACCCTCCCAATATTTACAAACCTTAACTTTTGCTTTCCTGATAATATACAATCCAAGGGGAAATCAAAACAACACAAATCTATCACAACAGAGAATGCTAGATCATCAATGTACAGAGGTGTAACACTAAACTGTCACCAATCTCCTAACCCTTCACTTATTTCTTATGAAAAGGGGCAACAACTAAAATAAATGAGCTATCACTAAGTGCTTCTTACCATTAGCCTTTTCGGACCTTTGCTGACTGCTTTACATATATCCTATTCTTAAAACTCCACGGCATAATCTACACTGTTAAACATATTCTACAGATACAGTTAAACCATGGAACTGAAGTATGAACTGAGCGTGGATTAATATTTAAACATGTTCTGAACTACTACATTATCAGTAGGTATTTTTTAAAGGAGGGGTAGACGAAATTCTGCATACATCTGAATAATCAAATAAAAGTGATTTATGAAGATTCAAAAGTTCTATTATCAGAAATAATGTAATTAATTTGACCACAACACCTTAAAGTCCTTAATAGTCTTAAAGAATCTGACGTAGATTTCGTGGTATTAAGATAACTTTCAGGGTATGTTCTAGAGTTAGTACAGATTCAGATAAATTTCCTACACAATGATCGTGACTCTGATACTACCACAAGGTGCTCTTAATTCATAATAAAAAAATAAGCTCAAAAATGATGATGTAATCCAAAGAAAATTTGTCTTTTAATCAAGATAAATTCAGGCAATAGCCATGTAACATATTATACTGGGCTATATTAAGAAACAAATATAAACCATACTATTTATTAAGCTTATAAATTAACAATTAAAAATTTTAAAAATTTTGTTTATCTGCAAATGGCCACATATCTTTATTTTATTTTTATTTTTGTGCAGAACTAAGGATCAAACCCAGAACCAAGGATCAAACCTCACACATGCTAGGTAAGCACTCTGACACTGAGCTACAAACCCCAGTCCAGGGAAAAATATTTTTAAACCTATAAATGAAGTATAACAGAAAATAAAACAAATTTTCTATTGTGGCCTTTTAAATGTATTTGAGAGAGGGAGGAAAAAGTTAACACTGGAAAAACAAAACTCAGCACACTGCAAGTCTTTAAGCTTTGAGTATAATAAAGAGCAGCAGTAGAAAAAAAAAGTCAACACATACACAAAGCAACAGTGACAAGAAAGAAAACTAAACACAGAAGGGAAAATAGAGACAGACACAGACAAACACAAAGAACCTTGATGCCATAATCTCCAGCTAAGTAAAATGTTATTATAATAGAACACCCCACTCTTATTTATATAACAGTTTATTATATTACTACATGAACCCATATGAGTGGCTGCTGCATAAAAGGGACTGAAATTATATTCTTAAATACCCATAATTTTGATTTATATAAGTACTGATTCTATTTTCTTAAACTACTACACAGTATTATTAATAACAAACCAAGTGCATATTGGAAAAAATTTTAACATCCCTCACCTTTCTGTTCCCTATAAATTAATTTAATAGAATTTAATAAATCATAAAACATTCCCATTTATTTGACTTTTCTAAGACCTTTTTATAAATTTAGGGCTACCGTACATAAACTTTATCAAATTGGTAAGAATTATAGTACAAGTCATGAAACTGTATAAAATAACATTCTCAAAGCATAATATGGGAATATACTACAATATTCCCCTTTCAATTCATCTGCACTAAAGTGTTAGTGGTCACACACGTACACGAACACACACACACAAAAAAAAAAACAACTATAATGGTTAGTCAAAACTTCTGATTATGACCAATTCACAATAGTCAGACAAGTGTCATCCCTTTTGAAATTCAGTCTAAACCTAGTTGTTAGTACTCATTTTAGAAATGCAATACATAAATTAGACAGCTAGTAAAAACCAAGACAGGAAGTAAAGAAAGGCCAGGAACAAAGGCACACATTGGAAATCCCTGTGGCTCAGGAGGCTGAGGCAGGAGGATCACGAGTTCAAAGCCAGCCTCAGCAACTCAGCAAGACCCTTTCTCAAAAAAATGAAGAGGGTAGGAATGTCAGCCCTGGGTTCAGTCCCTGATGCCAAAAAATAAATAAATAAATAATAAAGAAAGAATAAGATTTTACCTGAGTCAGAGAACTAACATTTTTAAACTTAATGAAATAAAAGAACACAGAAAACATCTTACATTAAATTCTAAATTTCAAAAATCACTTGCTATTATACAAAAGAATAATAAAACCTAGTATTTTTCACTGTTACTTCAAGAAATAATGTATAGTACTTAACATGTATTACTTAATACTCATAAAAACCTTATAGGATTAAATACCATTAATTTATAAATCACAGAGATGAGAAAACTGAGTCACAAAGGTTAATAACCTTTCCAAAGCCAAAATGCTTAGAAGTGACAAAACTTAGATTCAAATATAACTAATGTGACACCAGCCATCACTCATCACTCAATCAAGCTCATACACTTAATCAGAAATTAGAAATACTCATTTGTGATATATATATACATATATATATATACACACATGTATATATATATATAGAGAGAGAGAAAGAGTGAGAGAGATGACTAACACCCTGAGTCCCAGTGCAGGCATAATCTAACTTCCATACTCATATAAATTATGTATTAGTGCTTATTTTATTACCAGATTGAATATTTTGGGTTTATAAAATATAATTTTAATAAATCATGACTCTCAAAGCCTAGTAGTTTTCTAAAACCTTTATGTAACTAACACCCAAAATTTATAAAGTGTACACTATTCGTTTCTTTCTATACCTTTGTTGTGTTCCACCCTTCAAGTTTTCTCCAACCTCCATCTAGTCCATTTCTTACTCCTGACCTATCATAATTAGATTATTTGCAACATTTTAAGTGTTGAACACTTCAGTACTGGAGGGCAAATCAGATGTAAAAGTAGCTGAATATTATATTATTAATTGCAGTTTAATTAAACCAATGGGTTTTCTCAGCTGAGGAAAATATGAGAAAAATAGTTATCTCAAACTCAAGAAAACAAAAAGAAAGTGAAAACTGCATTATGGTTTATAGAAAGAATGGATAAAAGATAATATGATATCTTGAAGTCAGATTACTATTATCCTAAAATTCATGTAATAACTAAGATGAAATTTTATTTCATATTTAACTCTTCCATTGAATAATGCCACTTCAGTTTCAAGCCTCAATATATGGTGAATCCAAAAGTCATTCAGACATCACACTGTCATACAACCCTAGCATGAAAAGATGTCACACAAAGAACTACTGCCTATCTATCCTGGGTCAAACCACAAACAAACTAGAAATAGTTCCAGGGTTTCAGGAGCAAAACCAATTCAGGATTTAATGGAGCAACCACCACAGATTCTTTGACAATGCAGGGTGAGGTCAAAAGCAAAGCATTTAGGATTTTCATAAATGAGAGAAAATAAAATGGTCTCAGAAAATTGGTGAAAAGAATGCAAAAAGTCAATAATGGTGAATAATCCCAGTTGATATACAGGAGCCTCTCATACTAACTTTTTTTTTTTTTTTAAGAGAGAGGGGCAGTGAGAGAGAGAAACAAAAAGAGAAACAATTTTTTATTTAGTTTTTCATGTGGCTTCCGTTGCTCAGACTTTGTTGTGTACCTGGTGCTGGGGTTTGAACATGCGTAGTTACACATGCCGGTCAAGCACAGCAACCGCCGTGCCATCGCTCCAGCCCCTCATACTAACTTCTAAAACACATTTAAAAGATTCTAGTTTGAACAGTTAAACAAAGTAGGCTTATTCTATGGAACTTTTCTGGCACATATTTCTACATACAACAGAATTGTAAATGGGCAAAATGATTAACAGTACTTTGTCTTTAACAGGGACCCTAAGAGACATTTTTGTCAAGAAATTGTGGTAGCAGCTGCCTTCCTTGGAAATAATCCCCCAAAATTTCCACCTTTAAATCCATAACCAAATTTTTTTACTCAGTGAATATCTGCGAACTTTCAAGATAGCATTGAAGGTCTTACAAACTGAAACACTCAACAAAATGCCTTGAAAATCAGTATGATTATACTATTATCAACATAGCTTTCTTTAAGAGTATCTAGATCAGGAATGAAGTACTCAATGAAATCACATATATATTAAATAGTAAGAGAAGCAAATAAAAATCTAACTCCTTGCATTTATAACTGAGTATATCAAAATAACAACCTAGTAAGATTTTCCCTATAGAAAAATTAAGATAATCATATCCCTAACTAAAGTCCTCATGTTCAATTTTTTTTTTTGGGGGGGGAGCCCCACTAATCTTGAACACAGTATTCAATCGTAATATTCTTACAATATAAAATGTGAAAGACATAGTAGCCAGCCATTTTAGAGTAATTAATAGTTTATATTTGACACAATTTTATCTTAGTAACTATTCACTTGATCCTAATTTTTCTTGAGGGAATATTTAGCATTCATTCATTTAAGAAGTATTGAGACTTACTAAATGTCAAGCTCTGCTCTAGGCTGTGAAATAAAACTGTAAGACACAGCCTCAGGAGTACCCTAGTAGGAAAAAACACACAATGAGCAAGTAAATAAACATATAATATGTAGAAATGGTAGGAGCAGGGTAATGGAATTTGGCAGAGTCTGTTAGTAAAATCTGAGACCACTCTAAAGAGACTTAAAGCTTCCTTAAAAAAAAAAAATTACAGTGGCAGGAGGCATAGCTCAGTAGGAGAGTGAGGTCCTGGATTCAATTCTCACCAATATAAAAAGAATAAAAATAAAAAATATCTACAGAAATTTTTACTTCTCTATTCTGCCATCATCTCCTCCCTTCTCATTAGAAATTACTGTGGATCAATTAAAAGACAGTAGAGATGGCTGGACTCTTCAACTCCAAGCTTATTTCAGAGCTGCCATGTTATGGAAACTGAAGCAGTAGCTTTGCCTAGAGTTGTAAGGCTAATCCAAGACAAATTTATCTAATTACATCCTTGAACTTCATCTTCCTCTTAATTTTCCATCCTTTAATTGTATTTATTTTATTCTGACAAAACCTCAAGGTGTTGGCTTTGATGGCCAAAGTGGCACAGAACTATATTTAGCTCTTATAGATTTCTAAGGGCAGGTTTCTGGTCTGACTCATCACTTCAGCACCAGAACTTAACTACCATGTGCCTAGCACAAAGTAGGCATATTCATATTTGGTGAACAAATTAATCTACAAAAATCAATCTACAGCATAATTTACAATCAAAGCCTTATAAATATCCTAAATAACAGCTTTTCCTGTCAAGAATCTTTCAGGGTTAATTAGAAAGTAAAGATTTCTTTACCCACAAACATTTCAAAATAAATATACACAAATGACTGCTTACCCTCAAAAGGACCACTATTTTCAAAACATTCTGGGGAACTTCCTTTAGTTTCTTTGGAATCAATTTACGTATAAACAAGAAACTACCCTCTTTTGGTAATTGTAAGACCCGCTAAGTCAATTTACTTTTCTTTCACTTCTTTTAGTCTATTCTCAGCTTCCCTAAACTGTACCAATGGCCAGGGACTGCTCCTTGCTGTCCCCAAGGTTTACCCACCAAGTAGCTAATGAGTAATAAATCTAGATGGAGACCAGGACTTGAATTCATGTTAGTTCAAGGTATATAAAGAAAAAACTGATGTATTAGCTACAAATGTTTGTACAATGATTGACAATTTATAAAGAGTTATACCCTCTATCATCTTACTTGATCTTCATAACACTGGGAGAGCAGCTACCAAGGTGCTAGCTGCTATTATCCCAACTATACACAGAAGGAAGCGAACGCCGAGAAAGTTCAAAGGATATCCCCAACATCACATCAAAAATAAGTGCATAAAGACTCATCCCTTATAATGCTTAACATAAATTAATCTGTGTTTGCCTCACTACTGTAGTAGGCATAACTATGTATCACCATAACCCCAGCTTATTCATTCTCATCTTCAAATACTTTTCAAAATGTTAAAACAATTTAAAAGTTGTCAACTTGCTCTAATCCAAAGTTTCCTCTCCTTCCAAATATTTAAGACATTATCAAAATTAAACCTGATGCAATTAATTCTAGATTACTATCAAGTCAGCACTTGATGGTCTATAAAAGCACTGAATTTCAAAACACAATTTCTTTTTCTTATTTTTTTTTGGGGGGTGACACTTTACCACCAAGCTACATCCCTATCCCCCTCTTTTTCTATTTTTTATTTTGAGACAGTGTCTAGCTATGTTAATAAAGCTGGCCTTGAACTTGTGATCCTCATGCTTCAGCCTCCGAAATTGCTGGGATTGTAAGTGTAGGCCACCTGTGCCAAACACAAAATAATATAAAAAACCATAAGCTAAGGATCTTGTTCAGGGAAAGCTGTAATGCAACATTTTAAACCATAAACATAACATACATACAGTGTCCTGTGAACAAATACCCATTTATCAATTTCTATGAAAAACTGGTCATCAAACTTTGGAACAGAGGGCTGGGGGGTGAATCTCAGTGGTAGAGCATTTGCCAGCATATGCAAAGCCCTGAGCTCAATTCCCAGCACTGCCAAAAAAAAAAAAATTGTTCCAAAATTTGGATGGGTATAGAGGTTTGTATACTCTCATCTCCCTTACTTAGGACTCACAAAGACGCTTATAAAAATGTAAAACTTGTATTTTAAATTTTTCAAAATGCCTAATGGTGAATCTATTTACACAATATATAGTTGTATGGATTTACTAAAAATCACATATATTTGCTTCTGCTTGCAATTTTATCAACTCCATATATTGAAGCTTGCTTGCTGGCTACTGTACAGAAGTACTAAAAAGGTATGTGTGTGCTGATTAGTAAAATATAATGGAAATAATGAGTTAATAAACACAATTCACTTATAAACTGAAAACTTGGAACCAATAGTTTAAAAAAGGTCCCTTTAAAATTCTTGAAAAATATACACCATTATTATTCACCAATTAAAAACAAAGTTTTAAAAAAGAAAAAGGAACCCACAGAATGATATAAAATATTTGCAAACCAAACATCTGAAAAGGCTTTATTTAGCATCCAAAATATAAGTAATTCTACTCAGCTAACTCCCCCAACATTAAAAAGACATGAACAGATATTTCTCAAAAAAAAAAAAAAAAAGTTACAATATGGCCAATGGATAAACGAAAAACTGCTGCACATTAGGAAAAACAAATCAAAACCACAAGGAGATGTTATCTCACACCTATTAGAATGACTATTACCAAAGAGATAAAAAGTAACAAGTATTGGCATGGATGCAGAAAAAGGGATTCTTATACACTGTTGGTTATTAAATTAGTACAGCCACCATAACATATGATCCAGCAATCCCTAAGATTTTATCCAAAAAAGGAATTTATCCAAAAAATTGAACTAAATTTGTCAAAGGAACATCCGCATGTCTACATTCATAACAGCATTGTTCACAATACCCAATGTATAGAATCAACCTAAGAGTACATCATCAGATGAACAGAGAACATTTGCTACAACATGGACAAAGTGGAGGACAGTATGCTAAGTGAAATAAGTCAAGTACAGAAGGGAAAATACTTCATGATCTCACTTTCATGTAGAATCTAAAATGTTGAATTGATAAATATAGAGAGAAGACTGACAATTACCAGAAGCTATAGGGGAGAGAGAGACGGGGAACTGTTCAAAGGTTACAAATTATCATATATGGAAGGAAAAATATTTGAGATAAGTTGAACAGCATAGTGATTTCTGCCAATAAAAATGCATTACATGTTTTAAATAATTAAAAAAGTAAACTTTAAATGTCTCACCACAAAAAATAAATAAGATAATGAACAGGTAATATGGCCTCATTTAATCATTCCTCATTGTATATATATTTCAAAACATCACACTGTACCCCATAAATATATACAAAAAAGATTACAATATAAAGTAATGTTAATAAGAGAATACAAAAATTATTAAAAACTAATTAGCAATATTCAACTTAGCTACCTGGCCAAAAGATGTTAAACAACGATGTATGAAGAAGAGGAAACCATGCTCATTCTAGACAGTGCAAAACTCAACACCCTTTGAATACCACTGAAGCCATGGAATTCTTGTGCTGGTTAGTAGTCTTTACTGTGTCATTAACAATTAAAGAAATAGTTCAAAGAGTTTAAGGATGTATCTGTCCCAAGAGTATTTCTAAAATAATCAACAAAATCAAGCTATGATATTTTACTTGGCAATTACTACAGGCAAGACCTTATTGTGTGCCTGTGCATGTTTACAAACAGCATTAGAATTGAATGTGGTGGCACTTGCCATGTAATCCCAGGGGTTTGGGAGGCAGAGACAAGAGGATCACAAGTTCAAGGCCAGCCTCAGCAACTTAGAAAGGACCTAAACAAGTTAGTGAGATTGTCTTAAAATAAAAAATAAAAAGTGCTGGGATGTAGCTCAATGGTAAAATGCCCCTGGGTTAAATCCCCAGTACCAAAATTAAAAAAAAGAGAGCACATTAGAAGTTCAGAGACCCTTCCTACATGTACAACTCATCACTATTATCTCAGGATGTCCCCAAATGAAATACAAGAAATTCTGTAACTCTCCATGGCTAAATAAATGCAATATGTTGCAAATTCTATCACCTTTTTTGTGAGTACATCACCCATCAAAAGTGATGACAATTTTAATGAGAAATCTATTTAATTTTCTTCAGGTGAATAGCCTTTGAATTTATTTGAACTGCAAAACCTTTTACACCCTTAACAACTATTAACCTGGGACTTCTAAAAGTGTTTAAGTTATGTCTTTTCCCATCTGTATCATATCTATTAACCTAAAAATGGAGACAATGTTAATAGCTAATAACTTAACAAAAATATAAAGTATTTTTATTTAACATCCACTTCCACCCTTATATTTTCAAACAACCAAAACAACTAAGAAGTGTAACAACATTTTGGGGGGATGCTGGGGAATAAACCTAGGGACACTCTACAACTGAGCTACACCCCACCTCTTGATTTCTTTCTTTTTTTTGGACAGGGCCTTGCTAAACTGCTGAGGCTGGCCTCAAACTTGCAATTCTCATGTCTGTCTCCTAAATCACTGGGATTATAGGTATGTGTCACCATGTCTGGCTACATTTTTTATCCAGTATTTTTTTTTACAGTACAGGACAAGTGACAAAAGGCTGATAGTTGATTTTATGCAAAAACAACCTCCAGAGCATGCCAAAGCACTAGAACCATTTCAGCCCATTTTTCTATATCTTCTATACCTGTCATTCTCTGCAATATTACAGAGAATCATAATCCTAATAGTTTTTGAAACATCAAGAAAAGTTTTAAAGAGTACTAATGAAAATTCACTGATGAATATTTCATTATATTCTAATGCTGTAAAAATCAAATTGATACAAATTCTCATGCAGGCAAACAACTCCTGCCCTAATTTCAATATATAGATTTTATTATTATTATTATTATTAGAGAGAGAGAGATGTGACAGGTTAAGGGGAATTAATATTAAACAAATAATTTTCAATTATACCATGACAAAATATTTTGCCAAAAGTTATAGGAGAAACATCAGAAAGCATGACATTCCAATGGGGAAAGGACAGAAGGAAAAAGTTATAATAGGACAATAAATATATCTGTGTGCATATACGTGTATATGTGTTTCCCTGGAAGAAAATGAAAAAACACAAATATAACAAGTTTTAGAAATAACTGAATTACATTAAAAATATAAAAAGTACAAACTGAACCCAAAGAGTTAGAAATGAGAACTATATAAGTGGGTCTGTATTTTCAATTCACACTAATCTAATATCTTTTACAGGTTTCAAAGTTCAATGTACATATTAGTTTGCTCAACTGACTAATTTTCTCTTTCTGCTTAATTTCAAATAATTCTAATAAATAACTCAGGTGGTTTCTCATTTCTGAAAAGGTTTCAATTAAAGGTATATTTTGAAAATTAAAAACTAAAGTTTCATATAAATGCCTATCATTGCTGTTATCATTATGTATCTATCTGTACTAAGAATCCCTACCTTGGTTTAAAAAAAAATTAAAAATAGTAAACTGATGATATTAGCTAGGAAAAATGAAAAAGAAAGAAGATACATTCCACATCGAGTAACAAAACAACTGCACATAGTTTTGAATAAGAGGACATAAGTGCCAACCTGGCTCCACCACTTATGATTTTAAAGATATTTTAACTTTCTCAACCTGCTTTCTCATCTGGTTAATGCAGACAGTACCACTTCTGAAACATTTGAGATATAAAGGAACCAAGTATAAAGTACAAATTCAACACTTTCTGAACACAGAAAATGCTTGCTGAACATAACTAATAAAGACAGGAGAATTTTTCATAGCACAGAGAGTCATTCCGTTTTCAGATATAATGTGAAATAAATCATCCCCTAAAACCTTATGATCTGCACTATCAGATGCAGTAAAAACTAGTCCCACACTATCAAAGTTTTAGGAGCAAATACGTAATGAAATTTTAAATCTAAAATAGTTCAAAATAATACCTTTTCACACGGTTTAATTTTAGTATAAAAAAAAAAAAGCTAAGGTGAAGCAAAACCTCTTTCTCAAGTAACTATTCAGACAAGGAAGTAGCATGTTTTAAAATCTATCAAGAGAGCTGGAAACCATTCAGTGTATACTAGCTGAGCAAAATGGTCTGCATTCTGTGCTCAAGAGTCAGGAAATGAGATTCCAGTTTCAACTATGTCACTAATAATCTTTTAACCTTGGGCAAGTCTCTGGGCTTCAGTTTTCTAATCCATGAAATGACCACTGAAAACTGTAAATGGAATCCAAGGACAATTTAATCTGGACTTTACTTTGGAGAGGCGATACAGCAAGCGTAGTGGTTAACATAATGGCTCTATAGTAAATGCCAAGGTTAAAACCATGAGTCTACCACTTACAAACTTGTGCAATGTACACACACAAAGCACTAAAGTGCAGCTTGCTACTATCATTTAATTACTGTTTAAAATATTTTGCTGAAACAAAATTATATTAAAATATACAAGTTTAGGAAGTCCAATCTTTACAAATCGACACTATCACTCTACTAGCCAGACACCACTTTCACACGAAAGTAATAAAAATCTTTAAAATGTTCTGTCAAGTTCTATTAAAAGATCGTCTCATAAAATATTATATATTAGAAATACCTATAAAAACTTACAAGGCTAATTGTTCTCACCAAAATATCACAAAGTAAATATAGAACTTGCCCTTTGTTTTTTGTTTTGTTATTGGGGATGGAACCCAAGGACTACCTACACAGGCTTTTGCCATTGAGCTGCATCCTCAGCCCTTTTTATTTTGAGATAATGTCTTGCTAAATTGCCCAGGCTGGACCAGAAATTAGGATCCACCTGTCTCAGCCTCCTAAGTAGCTATGATTACAAGCATATGCCACAGTGCTCAGCTTACCACCTTTTTCTTAAATCCATTAATGATGACAGAAATTTAGAATGTAGTCACAGTTTCCAACAATGAAATTACTACAGGAATGAAAAATCTGTAGAATATGGAAATATAAAGTGAACTTCTAAATACTGGAAATAAGTAGATACAATCAAGGGCAAGTATTTACCAAAAACATCAAATGTCAGGATTTGTTCATAGGTTAAATACAAACACCAAAGTATGAAGTTTCTCCAAATTAATAAAAGTTCCAAGGACCAGGAAATGCAAGTGTCCTTTATCATCACTTTCACACTACAAAAAAAAAAGCACTCATCTATAAATTTTTTATTTCCCCTTTGATCCATGTAAGTCCACCTCCCATTGTCCATTAAAACTGCTTTCTATCTTAAGTTCAGCCCACAAAGACGCCCAAAAGAATCCCTGACACGGGGATCCTCATAGTACTTAAATGGAACAAATTCTAAGAAAATATTTTATCAAATCCACAAGTTTCAATATTTTATATTCAATGATGCTAACACCTGCATATACCACCATACATAGCTGTCAAGGACCCAGTTGCACCAATTTAATTCTTCCTCTTAAGTATTGCTAGTAAGACAAACTACTTCTTCAAAAAGTCTGGTTTTTGCAATGGACACTAGGCATTAGAAAACGGAAACTGATTGGCTCCTCACTGTTGCCCTACTTCCATTTCAGGTCCAAGGAGAAAACCATTCCAAGGAGTTACAAGGGAACCATACACAAATCGTGAAGATAGAGGCTAAACTGAACTTTGTGATTAACATGATTTAAAAGAAAGGTGACGGGATGGGGGGAAATGGGGGTGATAAAACTTAAGCTATCCAAGTGCAGCTTAAGGGAAAACGTTGACTTCAAGAAGCGATCAAGGAAGGGGATGGGAAACAATCTGATTTGGCGGAGCGACAAACCCAGGATGCTGACTGAGCTCGGAGGTACAGGGCCTGGAGCCCAGAGATCCGAGTAGGGAGACCTCGGGCAAACGTTATGCCCAGGAAAACCAGCAGCAACGCACAGGGGCCAACGCTGACACGGAGCAGCGTGTAAGCGGACACCAAGACCGGGGCGATTGGTTCGGAGGCAGAGACAGCAGGTGGGAGCCCAGTGCCTGGGGCGACTCGGCAAGTGGCAACTGCGAAAGGCGCGGCGCGGCAGCAGAAGGTGGTGGGACTGTTGAGTCAGCACAGCGCCTAGTCTGGGGGCACTTGTAGGATCCCCGCAGCTCCTCCGGCCCTGCGGCCCGCGGCGGAAGGTCGGGCCCACCAGCCAGTCAGATAATGTTCTCTGACTGGCTGGCGCCAACCCCTTCCCCATTTCACAGGTAAACACTGGCCACCACCGCCGCTTACCTCTGTTAACATTATTACACCCCGGGGAAGTGAGGTCCTCCCTAGCCTCGCCGCATGGCAACAGCCGTAGCAGCAGCGAAAACTGCTCGGGCCGCCGCCAACGGCGGCAACTGCTCCTTGAGTCCTCTCCCAGGCGGCAGCTTTACTCGGCTTCGCTGGCTTCCCCCGGGCCCGGCTGCTCGCGACGGACGCGCCGCCATCTTGGAAGAGCGACGTCCGCGTCTCCCCGCGACGTGCGCGCCCATTGGTAGGCGCAGGAGCCGCCGGCGTCTCGTGACCGTCTCCATAGCGCCGGCGCGCGGAGAAGTGGAGGCGGGCGCTGGGATGTCCACTCGCCGCTGCCGGCGAAGTGCGCGGGATTGGGCTCCGGGGCGAACTTGGGGTCTCCGGAGGTGGAAGGAAGCCCGGGCGCCGGAGCGCCGGCGCGCCCGCGGAGGTCTCTCGTCCTCCAGACTCAAGGTTTTGCCAGCCCTGAGGAGGGACGAGAAGGGCAGAAGTCGGGAATTTGACTGATGGCGCTGCGAACCTCGCGCGTCACGGGAACCTGGAGACCGATTTCCTGTTGGAAACTTTGATCTCTCATCTCCCTGGTCCGATGGCTATCGAAGAGCTAGCGCGGGTAGTTGGCTTCCTTGGGCTTAAAGTGTGGACTGAAATGCTCCTCGCGTGGTTCCTTTCTCTGAAACTTTGACCGAATCTTTGCTTTGTCTCTGCCAGTCCTCAGTGAGTTCTTTATAAGGGTGCGCGACAGGTTGTAGACGTGATACGGGCAGATCGGCTTTAGCTTTCCTCTAACCCCACAGAGTTAGGACTCTTGCTGGTTTGCACAGCACCTGCACAATCAGAAGAACTTAGGTTTCTTCAACTAGGAGACCTTTAACATATCTCAAAGCAGGTTTTGCCTCTAACTACTTTGTTTCTTTTTCTTTATACAAGGTGCTTTTATATCAGAGTGAGCAAGTTTCAGCAGATATCATTTATGTAGTTCCAGTTTATATGGGTCTGAACTCTGGAACTCAATGTGCATCTCCTGGGACTGACACTATTCGCAGTCTATGGCTGAATGGGTTGTAGTATGTGGAAGTAGAAGCTCTCACTTCTTCCTGAATTGCAATGAAGCATTTTACCCGAATATGTTGTTAAAGTGTGCCATATTTTATGTTAAAAACCAGCTCCCAAAGAAATTGACAAGTAAATTTTCAGACTTCATATGCAGAACACTTCCATCTCTTTCTTATAAGAGGTATAAAGGCAAACTAAGGTCCAGAGTTGTTTCTTCCCCTTTATTTCAGTCTTTTCCTTCCACTTAACAATAGTACTGTCGTGCTAAGTGTAATTTACCTAATACATTCCTCTTTGATTCTTAGAACAGTGAGTGAAGGTATTATAAACCTTGTACTATATCGTGTCCCCACTAAGAAAACAAAATGGTTCGTTTTAGCCATACAGAAATCAATAAAAACCCTGATTTTGCTCCATTCTACCAATTCTAGCAAAGTAGTTTTTGTTGTTTTAATCTACACTTTATACATGATCGCCACATTGCTGGGCTATCAAAATTCAAACATCTGCAATACAGTAAAATATATTATTGGCTTATACAGTGTAAGCCATAATTAGGAAATAAGATGGGAAAATTGGACTGAGTTTTTATGGGAACCCAGGAGATACTAGAGACAAGAAGAACCCTGAAACAGATACTCTTCTAACCTGTAAATAAGAAACAGAGAAGGAGGCTTATTAATATTTAAGATATCAAGTAGTGAATTAAAGCTGGAATTTAGGTGTCTGGCCTTAGTATTCAGTTTTATTCTCTATATCTTTTTCGCTTTTCAGAAGCAAGGTATTTTCACTTATTTTAAGGATGGTAAATTGTTCAGGCACGACTTGAGATTTGAACCAACCTGTGATATGACATACATATGCTATTAACATTCAGAAGTTTGTAGAACTAGGAGCAAACCAAAGTCACCAGCTCTTCCAATAGCTTCCCAGTTTTCTCAACCAGTCTTTTCTATGACTTTTAAATAAAAATTAAAAAGCCTGTGCAAGCTGACCTTCCCAGTTTTACCCTACTACTACCACGCTGACCTTATTTCTGCTAAACAGTTTGTTCCAGCTACATTGGCCTGCTCTCTGATCCTGTAACAACCTCTTGCCCTGGGGCCTATGTACTATTATTTCTATCTGGAAGAATCTTCCACCAATATCTGCAGAGTCCTACCCTACCATCCCATTTAAAACATTGCCCCTCCCCCAGCAACCTCCCTTCTTTGCTTCAGTGTTGTTTTTTTTAGTTTGGGGAATTTTGTTTTTGTTTTTGTTTTTGTTGTTGTACCAGGGATTGAACCCAGGAGCCCTTAACCACTAAGCCACATCCCCAGCCCTTTTTATTTTTTGCTTTGATACAGGGTCTGAGTTGCTTAGGATATCACTAAGTTGTTGAGGCTGGCTCTGGATTTTTTTTTTTTTAAGTGAGAGGGATAGTGAGAGAGAGAAAGACAGAATAAATTTTATTTAATGTTTCATGTGGTCTTCATTGCTCTGATACTTATTTGTGTACGTGGTGCTGGGGTTTGAACCCCCGTACTCCTGCTTGCCAGGCAAGCACAGTAACTGCTGAGCCACTGCTCTAGCCCTTCTTTTTTTTTTTTTTTAAGAGAGAGGGACAGAGAGAGAGAATCAGTTTTATTTCGTTTTTCATGTGACTTTCATTGCTCCAACACTTCATTGTGTACATAGTATAGTGCTGGGGTATGCACTCACGCATGCCAGGCAAGCACCATAATCATTGAGCCACCGCTCGATCCCCTGGCTCTTGCCTCACTGGGATTACAGGCATATGCCATCATGTCCAGCCTTTGCTTCAGTTTTTTCATAGTAGTTACACCTTCTAATAAATTAGTTACTATTTTTCTTCTTATCTCTCCTCCACTAGAATATAAGCTCCAAAAGATCATGGATTTTTCTGTTTTGTTCAATGAAGTTTCCTTAGTACCTAAAATAGAATGGTATATGATACAAAATAGATGCTCAATCAAGATTTTTTATATGTATGACTGAGTCATTTCCTAAAAGACACCATGAAAAAGGCTAGTTAAAACTAATTAGAAGTAGCCAGGTACCGTGGCTGTAGTCCCAGAAACTCAGGAGGATGAGGCAGGAGGATCACAAGTTCAAAGCCAGCCTCAGCAAATTAGTGAGACCCTGTCTCAAAAATATAAAAAGGGATGAGGATGTAGCTTAGTGATTTTAGTGCCCATCAGTTCAATCATTCCTGTTATTTTTTTAAAAAAAAGTTTTTGTGTTGAAAGAGTAAATTACTTAGAGTAAATTACTTGGACGTTGTTCTTATCATGTGTTTATGAAAGTATCACTTCTACTGCCACTACAATACTAAAGAGAATGCTTATGACAGAACTGTGAACTATGCTTTTCCCTTGACTTTCTTAAACAAATACATGTTGGGCATGAGCCAAAAGTTAATTTTCTAGCAAGGGAGACAAAATGAATAAGGTATGCTATTTCATAATTGTGCAAATTGACTTGAATAGTTGGAAAGGAATGTTTACAGAAGCAGCTAGCTTTTTAAAAAAACAAAGTAAGCACCTAATTCGATATAGATTGCAGTTTCATTCCATGTAGCCTTAAAAACATCCTATTCATATCAGTTGTTACAGAGGAAATGAGGGACAGGATGATTTGAGATGCTGGGTTTTTAGTTATCAATAAGAAATTGAAAACAAAACAAGCTATCTTAAGAAGCACATGATAGGATGCATCTGTTTCTGTTATTGCAAAAAGTTGGATTCCCCAACAACAGTGTCCAGTCAAAATACAAAAAGAGGTAAGATGCAAAATCAAGTGTGAAATTCTTTTAAGCAGGCCGCTGCCAGTGATTTCTAAACCTCCAGGCAAACACAGAATATTCAAGTTGCCTATTTTGACTTTGAAAAAAAAGTTTCTTCTGCATATTCAGATTGTCATAAATTGCCTCTAATTTCTTTTTTTAAAGTACAGCATTAACTTCCTAAACAAATTGCTTCTATCAAATGGTTGTCACATTTAAATCTTTTGGTAGCATAACCTTTTTAGTTTTATTTTTAACTAACATAACTATACAAATTTATAGTGTTTAGTGTGATGTTGTAATATGTATGTACATAATGTAATGATCAAGTCAGGATAATCAGAATAGCCATCATCTCAAAATATTTATTGCTTTGTAATAAAACATTCAAAATCCTCTAGTCTAGCTAGTTTGAAATATATAAAACATTATTTTTTACTTAAAGATTTTATCGACTCCATTGATATTAGTTTCATCTTTCACCTCTATTAAACACTAGAGAACTGCCGTATGTTTTGTTAACAAAACACAGGGTTGAAGCCAGCAAATCCATATTGAAATAATGCATTGGCAATAGAGGAGACAGTCTACATACAGACAAGAGCAGGATATCCCAATAGTAGCTTTCATAAAACAATTGTAAACAGAAATTCTAGGGCATTGAGGAGTGCTCTGAAGTCTACTTCAAATAGTCCAGCATAGATTATGTTGTTGTTGATGTTTTCTTGCATGCTAAATTTTGAAACGATACTGAACCAACTAAAGATTAATGAACAGGCAGAAATAAAATGCAGCTCTGCTAACAGCAGATGCAACATAATAAAATGATAATGTTCACAAGTGTCTTCAATAATAGGTATACAATGATACAAAGATCTAAATAAAAAGGACCATATTACAAATATGTAAAGGTCTGTTATATTTCGGATATATCACTAGGTCAGTGGTATTCTAATTGATAGTTTTTAAAAGCAAATACTGTTAAACCACCAAAAAATAGATCTAAAACACTTAACAAACATTAAATTCTTTATCATGGATACTTAATTATGGACCAGACTATGGTAAAATTTTGGCCAGTATTACATTTAATATTTGAAAAAGGACCATCACAGTAGATCGTGACAGCTATACTCATTTGCCCTAGGTTACCTGTCAAAGATATAAGTTGTCGATATTGCACTTTTATTACCTGACATCATGTTTGTAAAGTTTCTCCATTGTGAAATTACTCTTTTCTCCACTTTTCATACTATACTCCCTGGAAAGAAGTCACTCTGTATAGCCTACACTTAGAGAATGGGAATTTATGCTCCTTTTGAAGATAGAGGATACAAATAAATTTTTTGAAATTATTTTGCATGGGAGATTTCTTTTCCATTGTTTGTTTGTTTAATCATTTATTCATATGAGCATGGACACACAGGTATTCGTCTTAAACTGTGTTACAATCTAATTCTAGTTTGTTAATTGTGTTTTTAATTTTGTCTCAACTTTGGCCACTGGAACTCCATCAGATGTCCTGTGTCCCTTTAACATACTCTCATCAATATGAGAATTTTTTGTTTATTTTTGTTCCTGAGTGCTTCCTTACTTTCTCGTAAGCATAACATACTCCAGGCTCATCATGCCCCATTTCTTTAAGAAACCTTGGTTCCTTTTATTGAAGAATGGTATTAGAAACCAAACAGATATGCTATTTGCTGCTTAAACATTTCTTTGAAGTGTTTGCATCTGACAAAGCAAGGAAATATATAGTTATGTACTGATCATTTGTGTATATAAATCTTATCTATAAAGTTTTTGTATATAACTATCTGCATTAAGCTAAATATTAGTTCTTAGTGATGTCTCCAGCTCGATTCTCATTCTAGCTTCCTCCCTGTGCTTATCTATAATTCTCACTTCATCAGTAAGAAGTCTTGTCTCCTGCCATCTCCATTTACTTAATTGTTTCATTTTAGAATACATGTATAGCAGTATCAGAATTGTTAGCCCATGTCCTCATGGGAAACAAATTTGTCAACTTTAAGTTCTGTACCTACAAATGCATAATGTCATGTATCCACCATTATAGTATTATAGAGAATAGTTTCACAGGCTGAAAATATAAAGGAAAGTGCATAGCAAAATTGCTTTCACATGTTTTATCTGTAATCACAGGCTCCTGATGATTTTAATGAAAGAGCCTATATGGCTTGTGTGTTTTTCCCTTATAATACCTAATTACCTAATTATTAAGTTTTTACCATGTGCTAGGCTCTAAATGCTTCAGAGAAATTCCTTAAAGACTGCTATTATTCCCATTTTACAAATGAGGATACTGAGGCCCAGAGAGTACATTTTTAACTTTTTTTGCACAAACTTACACAGCAAGTAATACAGACAATATTTAAAGAAAAAAATGCCAAGCTTGGTGGTATACATTTATAATACCAATGACTAGGGAAACTGAGGCAGAAGATTGCAAGTTCAAGGCCAGCTTCTGCAACTTAGCAAGGCCCTAAGCAGCTTAGTAAGACCCTGTCTGAAAATAAAATACAAAAAAGGAGGCTGGAGCATTGACAGCAGTTACAGCACTTGCCTGGCATGTGCAAGGATGTGGGTTCAAACCCCAGCCCCAAAACACAGCAAAGTGTCAGAGCAACAAAAGCCACATGAAAAACTAAAATAAAATTGATTCTCTCTTTTTTTGTCCTTCTCTCTCTAAAAATTAAAAAAATAAATTTAAATGGGTTGGGAATGTGATTCAGTGGTAAAGCACCCCTGGGTTCAATCTCCAGTATCAAAAACAATTAAATACACACATGTATGTGTATATACATGTTTACACGTGTATGTATCATGTAGTTATATAAATAAGAATTATGTGTGTAACTATATCTTTAAATATATTAATTAAAATAGTTTTTAAAACTAAAACTTTCAACCATATTTGTCTTCAATCTGACATGAGTGCTAAGTGTTATGATAAGTCTTTGGCCTCCTGTTTGCTTCAGCCAAATGAGGAATTGAGAAAAGGAATCTACTCGTAGAACAAATCTAATACATCTCCATATTTAAGGCAAACCTCAGCTAGTTCCACTTTTACAGAGGAAGGGCAAAATTCAAATACTATTATATTGTACCAACTAAGTTAAAATAGTTATTCTAAATTATTCTAAGTTATTCTGAGAAGTATTGTTGTTTTTAAATACTAATGTGATAGTTGCCACCAAGTTAATATGGCATGTCTTCACCCTTGCCTATATGATATTTTTGTTTTCAATGAAAATGTTAAATTGCAAACTGTACTAAATGGAAGAGATAGTATATATACACCTCATAATATTGGCTGTGAAATAAAAAGAATAGAAATGAAGATTTGCTTTGTGGCCCTGCCTTTGCTATTGAATAGGATTAAACCTTTGAAGTGAAAATTTGTCATTTGTTGAGCTTCAACTTCCTTTACTATAAATTTAGGACATCTAGCATAATACTAATAAACTGCATTAATACAGTAGGCAGTTATGTTAATCATTTGACAATGTATACTGGCTCACAATCAAATGCTTCTTTAGATTTCTTTCTGTTTTAAAACTGTGATATTTAACAATTAAGTTGATGTTCATTTTCCTATCACTTTTCTTCAGCGATCATATTTATCACCACCTTTTACAAAAACCTTGCTATTGAGCAGAGGCACAGACCACTGTGAACTATTTTTTGTATGGTAATGAACTACTTGAATTATAACCTTTCCACTTAAAATGAAACACCTCCATATGCGCATATATTCATAAACAGAAATCAGCAGAAATGTCAGGAAAAGATCTGGTGTATAAAAACAAAGCAAATAATAAAAAAGGCAGGTAAAATCAGTCTATCTGTTCTTAACATACATAGGACATTCACCTTATTTGGATGGATACGATTTATTCTCTGTTGTGTTCACTAAATCAGCAAAATGCTGAGGGTTTCACATTTTATTTTTAAAAATAGATGTCCTTTTCGGGTTTTCCTGTTGCTGGGGAAGTGTTCTTTCTGTTGCTAACAAAGCTAAATGTTCTGCTTTGAATGGGACATGTTTGTTTTTACTGGTAGGAGTAGCAGAAGGATGAATGAGGGAATCCATTTTTTTCTACGTTTCTGTAAGGGAGATGTATGCCTTTTGGGGAGAGGTACATTATTGACTATTTACCAGAGAATCCTAAAAGAAACATGGAATTTGTTCATTTATTTTCACATTGTTTTATTCACTTAACCTTAAATGGGCTAACTATTCAAATGTAAATATTGCATGATTATGGAACTCATATCAGAAAAAAGTATTTTTATTCCTCATCTAGTTGCTAAGAAGTTCAAAGATGATATTTATGCTCTTTGCATTTTTGCCTGCTATAACTTAGACTCAAAATTAAGGGAAGAGAAATAGATGACATCTAGCTTTCCCTTTATATCTTATGATCATAGAAATATAATACAAAACTTGCTCTTCGTCTTTCTATTATTATAATATTATTTTCTCTACTTAGGGCAGGAAATTTATGGGGGAAATACTACAGGCAACATATTATGAAATATTATTTTGGTTTATACTGTGCTTAAAAGTGCATGGTAACAGTGGCCATTCTGACTATCCTAATCTTAAAATGGGAATTACAGAAATATTTTTGATGTAATATTGTTGCTCTGAAATAAAGCTCTACATTACTATCATTTTAATTGTGTTATAGTACTCTGTGAAAGACTTGATTTTTTAAAAACAGGTGGCTTTATTTTGTTTTAAGTCATATCCATTCCTCTGGGTAATTCATTCACTTTTTGGTTATGTCAGAAATTTTGGTTACACAGAAACTCCACACTTTGAATATACAATCACTCTATCTTCCACATTTCATTTTTATCTTTGGAATCAAATTATTATTTTATGAGTCATTGGCTTCTGGAAGAAAAGAGTATTTCATAACATTTCCCTACGTCATTCAGTGGCATGTTGATGTTGTGTGCACCTAATCCTTTCATTTTCCTTCTGGACACTGAAGGAAATTGCATCTTCTGCCTATTGAGGTAGAGTTGCACACTTAGCTCAAATCAATGAAATTCAGCAATTTTCCTCTTTCTTCAACTTCCCAAGCAACCTTGAATTACAGGTTGGAATAATAGAGACTCAAGATGGGAGAGTCCATTACCAGAAAAAAACATCTATGGATTTTGTGGAAGTAACAAATTCTAGGTGGTTGTTATAGCAACTAACAATACATACCCTGATTAACATACACTGTAACTATACTTCTGAAAATAGAAAGTGAAAGTGTCTAACATAAGGAATTCTCATTGCCCCTCCTTAGAATGATGGGACTGTTTTTAGTAATATTAATTAAGGAGATCTAAAATAGTTATTTAATCCTTTAAGGAGAACTGCTTTATAAGGCTTGGCCTGGTATTATAGATTATACACACAAAGACCAGGGATAGAGGGTAACCTTAAGACCCTGCTTCACCACAACTACCCAGAAAAGAAAACCAAGGAATTAGAGGAATAGGAATATGTGTGAGTAGAAAACAAGTTTGGACCAAAATGAGCACTTGCTTTGAAAAGCATAAGAACCTTTCGAGAGAATTCTAATAGCTATTACCCAAGGATGTCGCGAAAATGGGAACTACATAAAGGAGTACAGTTAGATATTTAGTCAGGAATCTGCATCAGGAAAAACTCATCACCTGGATTGGGACAGGTGTAACCCCCTCTGTTATCAAGGCACCTCCCAAACTTCTCTTCCTGGCTCTAATCTTCCTGGCTCTAACTGTCCTGGCTCTAATCCTCCCGGCTCTAACCTTCCGGGCTCTAACTTTTCCACAGGCACAAGCATACACCCAACAACCTACTTTCACCACTGTCCTTGGGGCAGAGAACCAATCAGCATCTGCCCTCTGCTCCTAACTACCCCAACCCCCTTGAAAATCCCCTATAAATGCTCTTGTACACCTGCAATAAGTGGGAACCCATCTCCGACGACTGGTTTTGGTCT
>PVKS010022030.1:0-34337 GCA_004027875.1 Aplodontia rufa | reverse complement strand
TGCCAAGTTTGACGTTAAAAACTTGGTCCTTGTCCCTGATGCTGATCCAATAATGAGGACAAAGTTTTAAAAAAGGAGAAAAAGTTTTACTGCTTTGCTAGCAAAGGAGAGAGGCAACAGACTCATGATAGAACTGCCATTCTAACTGGTCAGGGGAACAAAGGACTTTGAGGAGGGGAGTACAAGCCCCCCAACCCCACCAGATATCATCAGTAGATGCAATTAATTTTCAATTTTATCCTTAGGAAATTTTTCCCATTTTCAGGTCTGGAGTTTCTTTGTTCAGATGAACAGATAACCTGGGACAACCAAAGGACAAATAAATTGGGAAGGAAGAATGTTAATCTTTGTTTTCTCTGCAGTTAGGGATGGGAAGAAGGAGAGGAGGAAAGAAAAATAGAGTCAGTTTTAAAATAAATTTCTAGTTATTGAGCAGCAAAGTTTACATTCAAAACATAAAGTAGACCCATGTTACATGTTACATAGACTCTCTCTGTTACAGTATTTCAAGATATTGCATTACATATAATGCTGTTATAGAAGAAGGCAAAATTGAGCTGGGCATAGTGGTGCATGCCTGTAGTCCCAGAGACTTGGGAGGCTGAGGCATTAGGATTGCAAATTCAAAGCCAGCCTCAGCAACTTAGTGAGACCTTGTCTCAAAGTTTAAAAAAAGAACTGGGGTTATGGTTCAGTGGTTAAGCATCCCTGGGTTCAATCTCTGGTCCAAAAAAAAAAAAAAAAAAAAAAAGGAAAGAAAAGAAGGCAAAATTACTTTGATATTTATTGTCTTTTTATCAGTGTAGTACTTTTTTTTTTCTCCATAGACAGAGGTTTATTTAGGAAAGGTCGATCCACATTTACTGGAGAATGCAGGCTGTCTTGAGAGAGAAGTAGCAGCCACTTGGGCTGGGGGTCCAATATTTATAGAAGAGCTGCATCGGGCCAGGCTGGAGGTGGATCTGGAAAGAGTTGCACAATTTCACTCCAGTTCTCCTGCAACTGGGTATTTCCTCAGTTTACAAGGGTGTGGGCCAAGGACACAGTCCAAAGGTGGGGGTTGTTTTATAACTGTGCCCTTCGCATTACAATGGGTTGCAGGTGTTTTCCCCAAGTTTCAGTATTTTTCTTTCTTTATCCTAAATCCCTATCTCATCCCCCGCCTTCCCCCTAGACTTTGATCCCTTAATCTTCAGGGTTGTTGAGGGGTAAAGATCAGTCTATTCTGGCTGCTTCAGGCTGGCAAGGAGTGATGACCCAGCCTATTCAAGGATCAAAAGTCTGATCCTGACTGTTCTAAAGCAGATAGACTCTGGGCTCAGTTGCAGGGATGGATTTAAATTCTTGTGCTGCCATCATCTTAACATGGAATTATTGCAATAAAAGTCAGTGTCTTTGAAGCCCACATTGGGAACCAAGAGTTGTGTCACCAGTGAAGAGATGTCTTTGGAGAAAGGTCTGAGGAGTTCCCAGAGGAAAGGGTGACCTCAACTCAGGACCGCATGACAGAAAAGAATTTCAGTATGAGCCAGACCAAAGCATAGACAGGTTTATTTAGGAAAGTAGATACACATTCAAGGGAGAATGCAGACTGTCTCGAGAGAGAAGCAGCGAGTGTAGTAATTTTTGATGGTCAAAAATTATAGAATACTTTTCCTCTGATGGGCATTTAGACTAAGGGTCAGTCTACTTTTTATTCATTTCTGCTTCTAAAGTGAAGCCTCCAGGGCATTGAGAGTCTGGTGTGATCTTTCTCACCTCACAGATCTTGAACTCTTGTCTATTTCCTTGGTGCTACAAAACTACTAGAAACTTTGCTTTTCAAAAGTGTTCTTTCTGATTTGCTTTTAGTCTCTCTCATAGTTTCAACATTTGGAAAATGTCTTAGGGGAAAAACTGACTGAATTTGCCTGTAGTTTTGCCAGATCTCAAAAATCTATGCTGATTTATTTCCTGACAGCCCTTTGCTTGGGCAAAAGGTCTTCAACCTCTTGTCCCATGTAGCAATCAGCAAATGCCCCCAGCAAACAAGTATCTGTAGAAACATCTTTTGTCTCTAGTTTCTCTAGTTGTCTTGGCAGAGGCATTGTTCTACTCTAATACATGCATCCTGCTTAAAAGTGTAGTCCATAATGTGCAATTTTAAATTATCCTAAGTATAAAGTAAAACAAAGCCTTTATGGTTCACATGGATAATAGACCTCAAAATACTTGAATTTCATTTATCATGTTCCCAACTTATATATTAATGTTGTTGGCATTTTAATTCCTATTGTAAGTCTTACCAAATTATATTATTAATCCATTATTATTTCTGTTTTATGTATTTAAATTTTATTAATTTTGTTAATATTTATTACTCTATTTTTCATTCCTTATTGAATCTCAGACCTTTTGAAACATATTGAACTTAAAGGTCTTTCTGAAATTAAGACTTCTTGATAATTGTTTTTCTATTTTCTGTATTTCCTCATAATGAGAGTAAAGGCTGGAGAGCCCCCCAACTCCCCTGCCTGAGGGATGCCAAGGAGGCTTCTAGTGGAGATTGCCCCTTGCCCAGCTTGTCAGTCACAGGCTAACTAAATTTACTTATGTATAGTGTCTGGCTTTTGTTTTTATATATTGTAACCACTTCTGTGGGATCAGTGGAGATGCAATCTAGCTTCTTCTCCCCAATTTGATCAAAATTCATTTTTCTGTTTCCATTATTTACCTATTTTTTATCTGGATGCATGGCCAAATCTAGCTATCTGGGATCCAGGCAAGACCCCTAGGCTAGACTGGTCCTACTGCTCAGAATCACTTTTTTTTCTGCCTAAGATCCATCTTTTAGAATTTCATCTATTGAGTGTGTGTTGGTGATATCCTTTCTCAATTTTTGATTGCTTGAAAATTTTGTTGTTGAAAATTCTATAGTGGCTATTGAGTTCTAGATAAGTAGATAAGTAGTTACTTTCAGTGTATGACATTCTCGTCTTTTGGTTTCTGTTGTTGCTTTGGGGAAGTTAGATTTCAGTCTTACTCCTGGTCTTTTGAAAGTATTTTGTCTTTCCTCTTTGGCAACTCTTATGATTTTTTTCTTTGTTTTTTATGATTTAATTATAATATATTTAGTTGAAGTGCTTTTTTATTACTCTTGCTTTAAGCTTGCTGGTCCTATGGCTAATGCCCTAGATAACTAAGTATATATTCATTTGTTCTGGAATATTTCATAATATTTTCCCCTCAATTGTAATTATATATCATCTAATAAACAATAAATTAAAAAAAAAGACAAATAATGATCAGGCATGGTGGAGCACGCCTATAATCCCAGAAAAAAAAAAAAAAACCAACTTGTTGGTCCTCTTGATTCTGTCAATTATTATCTTCCACCATTTCTGCATTATTCACAATAGTTATATTTTTAAACTTTTTTAAAATTACATTTCTCTCTTCCCCTTCTGGAAATTTAATCAAATTTAAGGTAACCTTTCTTACTATATCTAAAATTACTGTTACATGTTAGATTTTTAAAAATTTTTATACTCTATTCTACAGTATGCTTAATTTAAAAATTTTTTTATTAAGGAGTTGAGTTATTGTACAATCATAAATGCATATAAAGTAACAATATGATATGCATTTGCTCCTGAATCAGAGTTATTCCCCGCATTGCCCACACCCCAGTCCCTTGATTCTTCTATATTTTGCCCCTACAACCGATATAAATGTTTAGATATTGAATTTTCTGGAATTAAATGATTGCATAAGTATTATTTGCATTCTTGGGGGCGGGTAAAGAGTATGCTACATTGTTGATTGTCTCCCTAGATCCCTCCCTGTCCTCTTTCCCTCTGCCCTCTCCCTATTGCCTCTTCTCTCCCCCCTGCATAATATTTTTTAAACTTTAAAGGATTTCACAAGTATTTACTTTTGTTGTGGTCAAGATGTTATTACATCCATCCACTGGGAATTTTAAATTTGGATTATTATAAGTTTTATTTTTAGGAGCTCTGTTTTTTTGTTAAGTCTGATATAACACTCGTATAGTTTCCTGTTCACTGCAGTTATTTTCAGATTTGTCATTTTTTCTTTAAACACAGTAAGCATAGTTGTTTAATTTATAAAGGTGATATCTAAAAACATTTCAGGTCTATTACTATAGGCGATGCTTCTATAAAGTGCTCATACTGCCTCGTTTTCCTGTAAGGCCTCCTAGCAGTCATCATGTTTGGTTTATTGTACTTGAAGAAATAATGTGTGAGACCTTCTCCAAGCCCTCCCTAGAGGCTTTGAGGTTGTTTCTAGGAGCTGTCTGGAGGTGCTCTCAGGTAGATTATATACTTAATTTCATGGCTTAAAGTTTGCTGGCCTACATAGGGTATACAGGCTTGGGGTGCAGATCTGTTTAAGGAAAATCCATGTCAGTAATATTCTTACTAATTTTTATATGAATTTTATTAAGATATAATTTTATATACAGTAAAATGTAGATATTAAACATGCAGAGTTCCAAGAAAAATCTTAACAATATCGATTCTTCTAATCTATGGTGTTTTTCTCTTCATTTAGAATTTAATTTCTTTTAGCAATGTTTTCTAGTTTTCAATGTAAAAGTTTTGAACATATTTTGTTAAATTATCCCTAAGTATTTTGTTTTGGGAGGATATTATAAATGGTATTTATTTGTATTTCAGTTTCTAATTGTTTATTGTTGACATAAGGAATTGGTTGTTTTTATGTTGATCCTTTGGCATATGATTTTGTTAAGACCACTTATTCTAGTAACATTTTGGGTGGGCTCCTTGCAATTCTTTAGGTAAATAATCATATTACCTATAAGTAAAGAAGTCATATTGTCTTGATTACTGTAGTTTCATAATATATTTTGAAGTCATGTACTCCCTTTTCTTCTCTTTTTAAATAGACAACTTTTTACAGAAGTTTTAGGTTCATAGCAAAATTGAGTAGAGAGGAGAGAGTTTCCATATATTCCCTGTTCCTCCATACTGGACTAGATTGGTACATCTGTTACAATAAATGAAATTATAGTGACACACTATGATCACCTAAAGTCCATGGTTTATATTGGGGCTCACTCTTTGTGTTGTACATTGTATGGGTTTTTACAAATGTGTGATGACATTATCTGTCTTTATAGTATCGTGTCTTTATAGTTTCATTCTCCTAAAAATCACCTGGGCTCTACCTATTTATTCTTCCCTCCCTTCCCTTCTTGCTAACCCCAGGTGACCACTGCTTTTTTTTTTTTTTAGCCGTTTCATTGGTTTTACCTTTCCCAGAATGTCATACAGATTTTGCCTCTTCAAATTAACATCTTTCACTCAGTAATATGTATTTGAAGTTCTTCCACATCTTTTCATGGATCAATAGCTCATTTCTTTTTAATGCTGAGTTCCATTGTCTGAATTTTTCATAGTTCATCCACTCACTGCCTGAAGAACATCTTGCTTACTTCTGAATTTTGGCAATTGTTAATAATGCTGCTGTAAGTATCCAAGTGCAGGTTTTTTTGTAGACAGTAAATCTTTAATCATTTGGGTAAACACCAGGAGCAAGGTGCCTTGACTGTATGCTAAGTGTTTAGTTTTGTAAGAAAATGCCCGAAGTTCTGCTAAAGTGGCTGTATCATTTCCCACCAGCAAAGGAGATTTCCTATTACTCCACAACGTCATCAACATCTGTTGTCAGTGTTCTGGATTTTGACCATTCCAATAGGTGTGTAGTGGTTTTTTCATTTTGTTTCTAATTTGTATTTTTCTAGTGATATGTGATATGGAGCATCATTTCATACAGCTACCTGCATGTCTGTGTTCTTTGATGAAGTATCTGTTTGGATATTTCATGCATTTTTGGGGGGTGTTCTTTTTCTTATTGTTGAGTTTTAAGAGTTATTTATATATTTTCAATAGCAGTCTTTTGTTAGATATGGCTTATATTCTCATACACATTCCTTTACTTTTCTATTTTTTTTTGGCAGTGTTGGAGATTGAACCTCATGTATGCTAGACAAATTCTCTATCACTGAGCTATACTTCTAGCCCTTAACTTTTAATCTATACATGTCTTCATATTTAAAGTGGGTTTCTTCTTGTTAACATATGGTTGGGTCTTCATTTTTGATCTACTCTGCAATGTTTGTCTCTTAATTCATATATTTAGATCATTGATGTTTAAAGTGATTTCTAATATAGTTGGATTAATATCTACCATATTTGTTACTATTTTCTATTCTTTCTCTTGTTTTTCATTTTTGACATTGACTTTTTTCCTTCCATTTGTGGGTTTAATTAAGTACCTTATATAATTCTGTTTTATCTCCCTTTTTAGCATATCAAATATACTTTTTTTCCCTAGTGGTTAGCGTAGTTTGCTATATACATTTACAACTAATTCTCAAGTCTAATTTCAAATAACAGTATACAGCTTTGCAAGTAGTGTTAAATACCTTATAATAGCAAAATAACCTGAATTCTTTCCTATTGTCCCTTGTATCATAGCTACCATTCATTTCACTTATACATAGTATAAACATATACACTTTGTATATCATTCTTAATTACATGTTACTATTATTATTTTGAACAAATTATCACTAGATCAATTAAGAATAAGAGAAATAAAAATTTTTATTACCTCCACTTATTCCTTGCCCAGTGTTCTTTCATGCAGATTCACTTTTCTGACATGTATCATTTTCCTTTTCTCTGAAGAAATTATTTTAACATTTCTTGAAATGCAGGTTTCCTGGCAACACTTTTCCTCAATGTTTGAGAATCTTTATTGCTCTCATTTTTAAAATATAATTTCATAGGATATAGATATCTAGGTAGATCATTTGTTTTCTCTTAACACTTTCATATTTCACTTTGCTCTCTTCTTGCTTGCATGTTTTCTGAGGAGGAGTCAATTGTAGTTCTTACCTTTGTTCCTCTATAGACAAAGTGTTTTTTCCTGCATTCTTTAAATATTTTTCTTTATCTTTGCTTTCTTGCAATTTGAATATTATATACCTAGATATAGTTTTCTGACATTGACCCTGCTTGATGCTCTCTAATTCCTATAACTATGGTTTGATATCTGGCATTAATTTGGAGGATATTTTCAATTGATTTTTTAAAATATATTTTATTAAGGAATTGAGATATTGTACAATCATAAATGCATTTAAAGTAACAAGATGATATGCATATACACTTAAACCAGAATTATCCCCTAGATTCCATCCTATTCTCCCTCCCTCTCCCTTCCAACACCTATTCTATTCCCCACTCCCACTACATATTTATGATTGTCCAGATTATGTGTTACTATGCCTTTGTAGGGTCTAATACATGAGATTAACTACCTTTCATACAGGCCTGGGTTTAGCTCCAGGCTCCACAAATGAGTGAAAATGTTTGACCCTTGACTCTCTGGGTGTGGCTAACTTTGCTCAATATGATTTCTTCCATCACCATCCATTTACCTTCAAAGGCTGCAATTTTGTTGTTTCTAATTGCTAAGTAGAACTCCATGGTGTATATATATATATATATATCACAATTTTGGATCCATTCATCCAAAGAGGGGCATCTGGGTTGGTTCCATAATTTAGCTGTTGGAAACTGAGCGCTATGGACATAGATTTTGCTGTGTTGCTATAATGTGCTGAATCTAACTCCTCTGGGAAAATACCCAGAAGTGAGATTGCTGGATTGTATGATGGGTCCATCCCAAATTTTTTGAGGATTCCCTACACTGCTTTCCAGAGCAGCTGTACCAGAGCAGCTGTACCACCAGTCTGCAGTTCCACCAACAGTGTGCTAGTGTTCCTATCTCCCCACAACCCCTCCAGCATCTGTTATTATTTATGTTCTTCATTTTTGCTAATCTGACTGGAGTGAGGTGAAATCTTAATGTAGTTTTCATTTGCGTTTCTCTGATTACTAGCGATTTAGAGTGTTTTTTCATGTATACTTTGGCTTGCTCAGTGTTCTCTGTTGAGAATTTTCTATTAGCTCTTTGGTTCATTTATTAATTGGACTGTTTGTGTATTTGATATTAAGGTTTTTGAGGACTTTGTAAATTCTGGATATTAGTCCCCTGTCAGAAGAAACAGGGCATGATTATTTCCCATTCTGTAGGTTGTCTTTTGACATTTTTGACCAATTCCTTTGCTGTGCAAAAGCTTTTTAGCTTAATGTCATTCCACTCATTGACTTTTGACTTTAATTCTTTCACTTTAGGAGTCTTGTTGAGAAAGTCTTTGTCTACTCCCAATGCTGGAGTGTTGGTCTTAACTTTTCTTCTAGCAGTTGTATGGTAGCTGGTTTAATTCCTAGTTCCTTGATTCATTTAGATTTGATTTTTGTGCAAGGTGAGAGATAAGGATCTAATTTCAACTTTCTGCAAGTGACTGTCCAATTTGTCCAGCACCATTTGTTGAGTAGGCTGTCATTGTCCATGTTATATTTTGACCCCCCCCTTGTCAAAGATCAGATGTTTAAAGATTTGTGGGTTTGTCTCAGAGTCTTCTATTCTATTCCATTGGTCTTCATTCCTATTTTGATACCAGTACCATGCTGTTTTTGTTACTACAGCTCTATAGTATAGTTTTTTATCTGAAATTATGAATCCACCTGTTTCGTGTTTCTTGCTTAGTAATGTTTTGGCTATTCTGGGTTTCTTGTTGTTCCAAATGAATTTGAGAATTGCTTTTCCTATATCTGTAAAGAATGATATTGATATCTTGATAGGGATTGCATTGAATCTATATAGTGTTTTTGGTAGAATGGCCATTTTAATTATGTTAATTTTGCCTAAACAGGAGCATGGGACATCTTTCCATCTTCTCAGGTCTTTTTGGATTTCTTTGTTCAATGTCCAATGATTTGTGTTGTAGAGGTCTGTGACTTCCTTGTTAGATTAATCCCCAAGAATCTTATTCTTTTTGAGGATATTGTGAATGGGACTGATTTCCTGATTTCTTCTTCTGCCCTATTATTGTTAGTGTATAGGAAAGCTATTGATTTATGGGTATTTATCTTGTAGCCTGCAACTTTGCTAAATCTGTTTATAAGCTCAAGCAGTTTTCTGGTGGAGTTTTTTTGATCTTCCAGATATAAGATCATATTGTCAGCAAACAGGGATAGTTGAATTCCTCTCTTATCCCTTTGATTTCCTTCTCTTGCCCGATTGCTCCAGCTAATGTCTCAAGAACTATATTTAATAAAAGAGGTGAGAGTGGGCAGCCTTGTCATGTTCCTGAATTTAGTGGAAATGCTTTCAGCTTTTCTCCATTTAGTATTATACTAGCTGAGGGTTTGTCATATATGGCCTTTACATAGTTAAGATAAGTACCTTTCATCCCTATCTTCCTAGAGTTTTGAGCATAAATGGCTGCTGAATTTTATTGAAGGCCTTTTCTGTATCAATTGAGATGATCATATGGTTTTTGTCCTTAATTTTGCTTAAGTGATGAATCACATTTATTGATTTTCATATGTTGAACCAGCCTTGCATACCTGGAATGAAGACCATTTGATTGTGGTGAATTATCTTCTTGATGTGTTTTTGAATATAGTTTGCTAGAACCTTATTATGGATTTTTGCATCAATGTTCATGAGGGATATTGGTCTGTAGTTTTCTTTTTTTATGTGTTTTTATTGGGTTTTGGTATCAGAGTAATGGTTGCTTCATAAAAAGTGTTTGGGAGAGTTCCTTTTAAATTTCTTGAAATAGATTAATAAGGAGAGGTGTCAGCTCCTCCTCATAGGTGCGGTAAAACTCAGCAGGGAATTCATCCGGTCCTGGGCTTTTTTCTTTGGTAGGCTTTTAATTGCTATATGGATTTTAGTGCCTGTTACTTGGCTGTTTAGGATTTCAATATCATCCTGTGTCAATTTAGGGATGTTGTATGTGTCTAGAAATTTGTCCATGTCTTACATATTATCTAATTTAGAGGAGTATAGTTTTTCAAAATATGTTCTTATAATCTGTTGGATTTCCATAGGGTCAGTGATGATTGCTCCCTTTTCATTGGTGATTTTGTTGATTTGCTTCATTTCCCTCCTTTTAGTGAGATTGGCGAGGGGGTCTATCAATTTTATTTATTTTTTCAAAGTACCAGCTCTTTGTTTCATCGATTGTTTTTATTGTTTATTGTTGTTGTTGTTGTTGTTCTTGATTTCGTTGACTTCAGTTCTGATCTTGATTATTTCCTGTCTTCTGCTGACTTTGGGATTAGATTGTTCTTCCTTTTGTAGGAATTTGAGGTGGAGCATAAGCTTATTTATTTGGGATCTCTCCTCATTTTTAATGTGGGCATTCAGTACTATGAATTTTCCCCTTAAGAAGGCTTTCATGCTGTCCTAGAGGTTTCAATATGTTGTTTCTTCATTCTCATCCTCTTCCAAGAATTCCTTAATTACTTTTCTTATGTCTTCTTGGATCCATTCTTCATTTAGTAAGGTATTATTCTATCTCCATGTATATGTTGTTTTTTGTTTTGATTTTTCCTGTTAATGGCTAGGGTCATAGCATTATGGTTTGATAGGATACATGGAATAATGTCTACTTTTTTATATTTGCTGAGACTTCCTTTGTGAACTAGAATATGATGTATTTTTGAGAAGGATCCATGTGCTGCAGAGAAGGTGTATTCAGCTGATTTGGGGGTGGAATATTCTGTAGATGTCTGTTAAGTCCATTTGATTTATGGAGTTGATTAGGTTGGAGATTTTTTATTTTTTATTTTTTGCCTTGATGATCTGTCTTTTGATGACAGAGTAGTGTTGAAGTCTCAGTATTATCGTGTTGAGGTTCACAAGTGGTTTTATGCCATGGAGTAATTTAGTCACATAGTTGGGATCATGGTTGTTTGGAGAGTATGTATTTACTATGGTTATATCTTCCTGTTGTATTGTTACCTTTATTAATATGCAGTGGCCTTCCTTATCTCTTCTGATTAGTTTATGTTTGAAATCTACTTTGTCAGGTATAAGTATTGCAACACCAGCTTGCTTTCTTGGGCCATATGCATGGTAGATTTTTTTCCAACCTTTCACCCTCAATCTGTGTATGTCATTGACTGTAAGGTGGGTCTCTTGTAAGCAGCGTATTGTTGGGTTTTGTTTTTTGATCCAATCTGCTAATTTATATCTTTTGATTGGTGCATTGAGACCATTCACATTCAGTGTTAGAATAGAAGTGTGGTGTGGTTCATAGTCATTATGTTTTATTAGTAAGTTTTGTTCTGTCTTGGTTGGCTATTGATAACAGGTACCTTTATTAAATTTCCTTTGTTTGTGAGTTTCAAGTAGTTGTTTGATTGTTCTTCTATCTGGAGTTCATCTTTGAGGATTCTTTATAAAGCTGTTTTTCTGTTCACAAATGCTGTGAGTTTGTTCTTATCATGAAAAGTTCTTATTTCCACCTCAAATTTGAAGCTGAGTTTTGCTGGGTATAGTATTCTTGGCTGCATGTTGTGGTCATTCAGATGTTGAAAGATCCCCTCCATGTTCTTCTGGCTTCCAGAGTCTGAGCTGAAAAGTCAGAGGTAATTCTTCTTGTTTTGCCTCTGAATGTGATTTAGTGTTTCTCCCTTGCAGCTTTTAATATTCTTTCCTTGATTTCCCTGTTGTACATTTTGAATATGATGTGTCTTGGTGAGTTTTTCATTTGATTAGGCCTATTGGGTGTCCTGTAAGCTTCCTGGATTAGTATATCTGACTCTATTTTTATATGGGAAAAAGTTTCTTTAACTATTTCGTTGAGAATGTTTCTTATACCATTCATTTGTATTTCAATTTCTTCCTGTATCCCAATTACTCTTAGATTGTTTGTTCTAAATTCATCCCAGATATTTCAAAAATTCTGTTCGTGTTCTGTGAGTTGTTTTTCTTTTTTTGTCATCTGTGCACTCAAGCTTGCTCAGGCTGTCCTCATTGTCAGAAGTTCTTTCTTCAATAGCTGAGGTTCTCTTTTCTACTGAAGTTAGTCTATTATTAAATTCTTCCATGGTTCCTCTCATGTCATTGACTGCAGATTTTACTGTGTTACTTCCTTTTTGAGTATGTTTATTTCTTTGATAATAAAGTTTCTGAACTCTTGAGTTTATTCACTTAGTCCCTTCATTAAATCTTCTTTTAGTTCATTGTTCCTTTTAGTTATCAGATCATTGATAATTTGTTAGATTTTCATTCTGCTCCCTGATTGTGGGCTCCTTGCTAGGGGAGTTGTGGGTCTGAGGTGAGCCCCTTCTAGTTTGATTCTTCATCTTTGAAGAGCTTCGTCTGGATCCCTGTGTGGAAGCAAGACAAGTCTCTGGGTTCTTCTTCCTTATACATCAAGGGTTGGGTCCGATACCACCTCTCGGATGACCACTTCCTTCCAGAAAGCTATTTCTGCCTGAAGCCTTGACTTGGTACCTGGTGGAGTTGCTGGACAGCCCGCTGCATTGTTGAAGCTGTGCGGTAGAGGTATGTCACTGGGTGCTAGGGTCCCAGATGTGTGAGTTGGGCCAGAATGGCCCAACCTATATGCTGCACTGGAATCTGGGATCCTTGTGGTGGGAGGGCCCATTATATCTGGATTTGGCAGGTGTGCATGCAGCTGGGTGGTATCTGGTTGTGGGGTCCTTGGAGGTGTCTGGCTCACCTGCTGTGGTGGGACTGGAGTCCTGAACACACAGATGTGTGGGGTTGGTTCTGTTCAGGATTCTTCTCACTTTTTAAATTGAAGTGAATTCTTGGCCTGATATCTCTATCTGGTTGTTTTTCTTTGGGTCCTTGCTGTTGAATTGGGAGTTTTGTCCCTTTCCTTACTTGGGTTGGGGTATTGTCAGGAAAGTTCAGTTCAGAAGTCAAACTCCTAACCTGTGAACTGTTTGTGTCCCTTAAGATTTCCAGCTCCTCATGAGCTAATAGGAGATCCTAATATGAATGACCAATGCATACAATAAACAGTATTAAATTGGTTATTTATTACAGACTATATCACTATGTTAAATTCCATCTATGGAACAAATGGTAGTGTTAGTCAATACTTTTGGGGACACTAGTATTTAATTATCACCTATGTCAGGCTTCAAAGCATACAATAGTTATTGAGTTTGGCATTGATGGCGGTAATGGTTACACAGCTTTAATGATGCGGGGTCAAATGGTATAAACTAATTGGAAGCCTAAGAGAGAAGAGAATGTAAGAGAAATTTAGAAAGGAGGTTGTGTTATCTGATTGTGAACAGAGAGATAGTAGAAGAGGTGAATGATTTGCTGGAGAAAGAAAAAAAGAAAAAAGAAAAACAAACAAAAAACCAAACTCCAGAGGAAGAAAAGATAGTAGTAAAACACAGGAAGGGTGAAAGAAATAAGATTTGAGTGATAGCATAATAAAGGGTAGAAGCAAAGCAGGAAAATTATGCAGGTGGGGCACAATATACTTCAAATACTAAATGAATTGAACAATATCCCACCCCCTCAGCAGGCAGGACAAGGAGAGAGAAGAAGAAAAAACCAAAAAACCAAAAAACCCCGACAAAGACAAAATGAACCAAAAACCAAAAACCAAAACAAAAGAAAACAAGAGAGAGAGAGAGAGAGAGAGAGAGAGAGAAAAGACGAGAAACAAAAACAAATCAAAAAAGCTAGTATTTTTATATGTCCATGAAGCAATCAGCTTCTCCAGTTGGCACTCAAATACATGTCAAAAACAGGAATGAAAGAAAAAAAAATCCTTATTGAAAACTTGGAACTATGGTCATTGAGGTTTCTCTGTACACTTTGGGAGCAGATGTCCAGTGTCCGTCCGCTTGAGTTTTGTTAGCAGGGTCTCTCAGTCTGTAATTAGGTGATCTCAAGTAGAAGATTGGATGTCCTTAGGCTCCTGGGCTTTCTAGGTGGAGATTTCTGTGAGGAGATCAGGTTAAGGAATGCCCTGAGGCTGGTCTTTGCCAGCCTCCCTGGGGATCTGAAACTCAGGAATCTTTAAGGCTTTTATGCACAGGGGTCGTTGAAATGCTTTCAGTGCTCCCTCTGTTGGTTGTACTCCTGGTCTTTGATTTATGAGGTGACTGAGGTCTCTTAGAGTTTAGCTTATCATGTGAGCTTTCCATCTGGGGTTGGGGTGGACAGGGCTGAGCAAGGCTCCCCTGTACTCCACAAACCCAAATCCCTCTAAGCAAAGTAAGGACTGGGTCGTCCCATGCCTCCTCTTCCTGGTTCAGCCTATGAACTGTAGCTGGCTCCTGGTGCAATTGTGGAGTAGCCTGCTCTGAACCGCTGATTCGCTCCCACCAGGCAGTCTGTTCCAAAAGATTCCTGATTCTCACTTTTATGAAGGCAGATGAGAGACACTGTTCTTCCCTTACATAGTGGAGGTGCAGTAGGGGTGTCTCTAGTTGAGCCCAATGCATGATTCCTTGTAGAACTCGGCTTCTCTACAGCAGATCAGATCGCAAGTTATGGTTTGGCTTCTCCCCAACTCCCTTGCTGATTGGGAGTAATGGCGGTCGCAGCAACAGCTGTGTCCTGCCTGGGATGGATATAATTCCTCTTTTCCGCTTGCTGCACCCAAATCTCTGATCATCCCCCCCCCCAAAAAAAATCCTCTAATTAGCCCTGTGTTATGGGCAATGGAGCTTTCCTGGAGCTTTCCTGGAGTTTTTCATCCGGTCACAGAGCCAAATGAGAAGCAGCCTTCCTGAAGTTCGCCATCTTGGAAATTCTCCAATTGCTTTTTTCCCCTAAATATTTCTTCTGTTATTTTTTCCATTTTCTCCTGATAGTCCCATTATATTTTGCAGTTATATCACAGTTCCTTGATATTCTCTTCTGATTTTCAAATCTTTCTTCTCTTTGCATTTTTGTTTTAGAAGTTTCTGTTGATATGTCTTCAATCTCAGTGATTCTTTCCTTAGCTTTCTCCAGTATACTAATGAGCCCATCTTTATTTCTGTTACAGTGTTTTTGATCCTTAGCATTTCTTTTCAGTTCCTTCTCAGAATTTTCTGTTTATATTGCCTATCTGTTCTTGAATATTGTCTACTTTTGCCTTTTGAGTCCTTAGTATATTAATTGTAGTAATTTTATTTTAATAATCATTGTTTTTCTGTGTTACGGAGGTTTGAACCCATTGGCCCTCTTCTACTGAGCTATGTCCCCAAACCTTTTTATATTTTATTTTGAGACAGGGTCTCACTAAGTTGCAGAGGCTGGTCCTGAACTTGCAGTCCTCCTTCCTCAGCCTTACAAGGACCTGGGATTATAGGCATATACCACTATGCCTGGCTTAATTGTGTGCATTTTATTTTATTTTTATTTATTTATTTTTAAAGAGGGAGGGAGGGAGGGAGAGAGAGAGAGAAAGAGAAACAATTTTATTTAGTTTTTCATGTGGCTTTTGTTGCTCCAAGACTTCATTGTGTATGTGGTGCCGGGGTTTGAACTTGCATACTTGTGCATGCCAGGCAAGCTCTGTAACCCCCAAGCTACTGCTCCAGCCCCACATTTTAAATCCACAGTCTTATAATAATTCCAATATCCTTGTCATATCTGAATCTGGTTCTGATACTGTCTCTTCAAACTGTATTGTGGAGTATGTCTTGTAATTTTTGTTTGAAAGCTGGATGTGATGTACTAGGTGAAAGGAACTGCAGTAAATGGGCCATTAGTATTGTAGTGAAAAGATTCAGGGGTGAGGAGAGAAATGTTCTTTATTTGTATGATTACATCTCAGTCTTTTTGTGAGCCTATGTCCCTATTCTGTGAACTCCCCAAATGCTCCTCATTATACCTCCCACGTCACCACTACTTAGGTGGGATGGGATGGTTGGAAAGGGATGGAGTTTGATATTTTCCTTCCCCTAGATTGAGTTAGCTCTGTTAATGTACTTTCTTTTGAGGGCAAGTCTTGTTAAGAACAGAATGTCCTGATGTATTTTAAAATGGCTTATTTTCCTCTCCCACTGCTAGGAGCTGGGTAGGATTTCTCTCAATTTGGTACTGTGAGATTCTGCTAGAGAGCTCCAGAAGGTAAAACTCACAAAAGTGTTATAAGAATACTTAAAATCTTAGCTGGGCATGCTGGTGTATGTTTGTAATCCCAGCAGCTAGGGAAGCTGAGGCAGGAGGATAACAAGTTCAAAGTCTCAGCAGCTTAGTGAGGCCCTAAGCAACTTTGTGAGACCTTGTCTCAAAATAAAAAATAAAATTGGTTTGTGGATGTGGCTCAATGATTAAGTGCCCCTGGGTTCAGTCCCTTATACAAAACAAACAACAACAAAACCAAAAACCAAAATAAAACCTTAAAATCTACTGTGCTATCAAATTTCAAGTATAGAATTCTACTCGGCTATTAGAGAAAATGATATTATGGCATTTGCAGCCAAATGGATGGAGATGGAAAAAATGATGCTAAGTGAAATATCCCAAACTCAGAGACTCAAGAACCAAATGTTTTCTCTCATTTATGGAAGCTAGAATACAATTGGAAACAGTATGATAGATGGCTAATCTTATAATAACCTCAACATACATGAATTTTTACACGAACAAGGGGAACCTTGCCTAGGATGCTGGGGCACGTAGGGAGGGAGGCAAGAGGTGGGGAGAGAATAGGAAGGATATCAAGGAGACCGGAGGGAAGGAGTATGGGGGAATCAACTCAGAGGGGAACTTTTGACTTCAATGAGAAGTCCAATTAATATGGGGGTTTAATAGGGGGAAACATGGAATCATGGGGAACCCAAGGGGGGGAAACCATGGAATGGTATCAGCCTTGGCTTGTTCTGTCATTAAACCTTTGTTCTTGATTGTTTGATAATGATTCACTCCTAATTGTAAGACCATATTTAATGAATAAAAAAATTTAAAGTATTCAATGTATTACAATTAACTATAGTCATAATGCTGAACTTTAGTTATTCAGAACTGTTTCATTTTCTAATTGTAGGTTTATACCCTTTAACTAACATCTCCCTATTTTCCTTACCCTTGACCATGGCTTATCATTACCTTTCTGTTATGTTTCTATGAGTTAGTTCAACTTTTTTAGATTCCATATCATACTGTATTTTCCTGGCTTGTTTCATTTAACATACATCCTCCAAGTTCATTCACTTTATCTTACCACACACACACACAAAAGGTATGTGTATCAGAGTCTGGGTTTTCCAAAGCGTTGACCATTTGGATACGATACACACATACACACACGCACACACACATACACACATGCGCACACACACACAGAGTTATCTCTTGGTATCCTCCATGGGGAATTGGTTCTAGGATCCCTTCCAGATGCCTAAATCTGCAGATGTTCAAATCTATTGTATAAGATGGCATAGTATTTGGAAATAACCTACATACATCTTACTGTATACTTTAAATCATCTCAAGATTACTTTTAATACCCAATACAATATGAATACTATATAAATAGTTGTTATATTCTTGCTTCAGAACAATGACAAGAGATAAGTTTGTGTATATTTAGTACAGATACAATTTATTTGAATGTTTTCCATCCATGGTTGGTTGAATCCAGTAATATAAAACTCACAGATGTGCAAGATCAACTCTATAGATAGCTGCATGAGGGGGACTTATGGAATTGGTTCATGCAATTATGGAAACTGAGAAGTCCTACAATATGCTGTCTGCAAGGTAGAGAACCAGGGAAGCCAGTAACATTAACTCATAGTTCTAGGCCAAATGTCCAAGAAAAGCTACTAATGCAAATCCTACATTCTGAAGGCCAAAGAACTTGGGAGTTCCAATTTCCCTGTGCAGGAGAAGATGGATGTCCTAGTTCCCAAAAAAGGGAGAATTTGCTTTTCCTCTGCCATTTTTGTCCAATCTAGACCTTCAACTGATTGGATGATGCCTGCCCATATTGTATGATGGTGGATCTTCCTTATTCAGTCCACTGATTGAAATGACAATCTCCTGAAACACCTTCATAGCATTATCAGTGTTATGGGTGTCAACTCAGAAGTTGACAGCTAAAATTGTACATCATACCCATGGGAGGTGAGATATTAATTAGCTTCATTGTGGCACTCATTTCACAATGTATACCTACATCATGTGATATGTTTTGCACATATGCAGTTTTAATTTTAATATTAAAATTAAGTAAAGTAGAAAAATTACTCAAAAAATTTGGCAGGCCTTCCTGCAGTTTTTCAGACTCAGATTTGTCCACACCAAGCCTTTAGAACCTTGTTAAGGTTTTCTTACCCTGGCTGATTACTGAAGAGCAGAAGTTTCTGCTTGTGAGTTTCTGTTCATTAAAGTTGTGATTCTCTGAGTCTATCTATCTTATCTCCTGTTTGGGAACAGTGGTTTGCCATGTGACTTCACTTCCCTGATGGAGCTAAGAAGAATCATTGATTTTGAAGTTTGTTAAAAAGCTTTTTCACTGTTAGATTTGTATAGTGACTTCCAAGCTTTTTAAACGTAGGAATAGAAACCAGAAGTCAAGTCATATATTCTTGGAGTCACATATTCTTTAGCAGTGTCATTCTTTTTTAAAAAATTGTTTTAGCTCTTTTAGGACCTTTACATTTCCACATTTTAGAATCAACTTGCCAGCTATTATAATTGGCACAGTCTTTTTAATTTAATTTTTCAAATATTTCCTTGTATTTCATTTTCTTGTTTTATTTCACTGGTTAGATTCTCTAGTAAACATGGGATCCATTCTTGGCTTTTTTTTCTGATCTCAGGGTTAAAATGTTGAATATTTTACTGTTAAGTTTGGTGTTACTTGTAGGTTTTTCATAGTTTCTTTCTGCTTTTTAAACATTGAACACATTTCCTTCTCTAATATTCTTTAGAGGTTTTAGCCTGACACAATAGCTTTTTCTTGTAATCCCATTGACTTGGAAGGCTGAAACAGGAAGATTGCAAGTTTCAAGCCAGCCTCAGCATACCTATTTAAACCCTGATTGTGAATGGACTCAACACTCTAATCAAAAGACACAAATTAGCAGACTGGATCAAAAAACAAAATCCAACAATATGCTGCTTACAGGAGACACACCACACAGCAAAAGACACCCACATATTGAAGGTAAATGGTTGGAAAAAACCTATCATGCTATGGCCCAAAAAAGCAAGCTGATGTCATGATACTTATATCTGACAAAGCAGATTTTGATCAAATATTAATTAGAAGAGACAAAGGCCACTACATCTTAGTTAAGGGAACACTATATCAACAAGATGTAACCATAGTTAACATTTATGCCCCAAACTCCAATTCTCCCAAATATGTTGAAAAAATACTTCATGACATTAAACCACTTATCGATATCAACACAATAATACTGGGGGACTTTAATACACCTTTATCACCAATAGATAGATCATCAAAACAAAAAATCAACAAAGAAATCTCCAGCCTAAACAACTCTATAAATCAAATGAACTTAACAAACATCTACAGAATATTCTATCCCAAATTGGCTGATTACCCTTTTTTCAGCAGCACATGGATCCCTCTCCAAAATACATCATATCTTCGTCCACAAAGGAAATCTTAGCAACTACAAAAAAAAAAAAGTTGGTATAATTCCATCAGGTCACAATAGTATGATCCTAGTAATTAACAGCAATAAGAATAACAGAAAGTACATAAATACATGGAGATGGAATGATATCCTCTTAAATGAAGAATGGACTAAAGAGGAAATAAGAACATAAATCAAGAATTTTTTGGAAACAAATGAGAATTGAAGACATAACATATTATAATCTCTGGGACAGCATGTAAGTATACTTCAGTGGTAAATTTATAGCACTGAGTACCTTCATCAGAAATCAGGAGAGCCCAAATAAAGTTATGCCCCACCGCTGCTCTTTACAAAAAGAACAACAATCCAATCCCAAATCCAGTAGAAGAAGGAAATAACCAAGATTAGAGCTGAAATCAATGAAATTGTGATAAAGATAATACAAAGAATCAATGAAACCAAGAGTTGATTCTTTGAAAGAATAAATAAAATTGACACACCCCTAGCTAACCTCACCAAAAGAAAGAATGGAATGAAGCAAATCAACAAAAATGAAAATGGAGACCTAACCACTGACTCATCTGAAATCCAGATTATTATCAGAATCTATTTTGAAAAACTATATGCCTCCAATTTGGAGAATCTGGAGGACATGGACAAATACCTAGTCACATATAACATTCCCTAACTGACACAGGAGGATATCGAGCAACTCAACAGACCAATATCTGGTAGTGAAACTGAAACAGCAATCAAAGGTCTTCCAAAAAAGAAAAGCCCAGGACCTGATGCATTTTCAGCTGAGTTCTACCAGACCATTACAGAAGAGTTAACACCACTCCTTATTAAGCTATTCCATGAAATTGAAAGGGATGGAACCCACTTCTGCCTTGTATTGTAACTAGTACAGTTTATAGATTTGACACTGTCATTAGGTTGTATGATCATTGAAAATAGAGTGCATGCCTTCATCATTTTTGTTGATATTTGTTCCTACCCTGGCATCTAGCCCACATTTAAGAGATTATGCTATTCCAATATTGTAATGGTAAAAATATACTTTTACTTGTCAGCTTAGAATCTTTAACTATATTGGTATGTGCATATCTTGTTTACAATAGCAATAGCTTGTTCTTGTGTTTTACTTTGAATTTAATAAGTCCTTCCATATCTATTAATTTCTTCTAATTTTAAATTTATTAGAGTCATTAACCCATATTAGTTGTCCAAATTCATGGGATTTACTATGATATTTTCATATATGCCTATACTGTGCATTGATCTTGTCCATTCACCTTCTTCTACCCTGTCCCTCCACTCTCCTTTCCCTCTGTCCCTGCTCCTTCTGGTCCCCTTACAAGTCCTTAATAGTTCCTATTCTACTTTTTGAGTCATCTTTTTTCTTAATTTCCACTTAGGAGAGAAAATATGTGATACTTTGCTTTCTATGTCTGATTTATTTCACTTAATGATATACTCCAGTTCCATCCATTTTACTATGAATGACAGAATGTCAGTCTTTAGGTCTCCATTGTGTATATATACCATGTTTTCTTTATCCATACATCTGTTGATGATCACATAGGCTAATGCCATATCATGGCTATTATGAGTAATGTGGCAATAACCATATGGTAGTTCTATTTTTTTCTTTGTTTTATGAGAAACCTCCATACAGTTTTTCATGGTGGTTCTTCTAATTTTTATAACCACCAATAGAGTAGAAGGCTTTGTTTTCCTCCACATCCTTGCCAACATTTGTTTGTTTGATAACAGTCATTCTCAATGGGGTAAGACGGAATCTCATTGTAGTTTCAATTTGCATTTCTCTGATGGCTAAAGATATTGAACATTTTTTCATATATTTATTGGTCATTTGTATTTCTTCTTTTGAGATTTTGTTCAAATTGTTTGCCCATTTTTTTTTAAAGAGAGAGGGACAGTGAGAGAGAGAGAGAGACAGAAAGAATCAATTTTATTTAGTTTTTCACGTGGCTTTTACTGCTCTGACACTTAGTTGTGCTGGGATTTGAACCCGTGTACTCATGCATGCTGGGCAAGCACTGTAACCACCGAGCCACCACTCCAGTCCCCATTTTTTGATTTAAGCATTTTTTTGGTTAAGTTTTGGAGTTCTTTTTTTTTTGGAAGTTCTTTATAATATTTTGGATATTGATCTTTTGTCAGGTGAATAACTTGCGAAGATTTTCTCCTTTTCTGTAGATTGTTGCTACTCTGTTGATTGCTCCCTTTGCTTTGCAGAATTTTTAAAATTTGATGTTATCTGATTTGTCAATTCTTTTTGTTTCATGTGCTTTTGGAGTCTTATCCAGGAAATTGTTGCCAGTGCTGATGTTGTGAAGTGTTTTCTTTATGTTTTCCTCTAACAGTTTCAAAGTTTGTGAAAGTAAAGATATTAAAGTCTTTGATATATCTGGAATTAATTTTTGTATAGATCAGAGATAGTGGTCTTTAATAATGGATATCCAGTTTTCCAAGTATCATTTATTGAAAAGGCTGTTCTTTCTTCACGTGTATTTTTGGTAATTCTGTCAAAAAAATCAATTGAAGATTTATTTTTGGGTCCTCTGTTCTGTTTCATTGGTTAGTGTTTCTATTTTTATACTCATACCATATTAGTTTTGTTATTACAACTCTGTAGTATGTCCTAAAATCAGGTATTGCGTTGCCTCCAGCTTTGTTCTCTTTCTTCAGTATTGCTTTGGCTATTTGGGCATATCTACAGTCTCTTTATGGAACAAATGCCATGAGTTTTCATTTATTTATTTAGTACATGTTTTTGAGCACCTGCTGTGTGCCAGGTGTGGTTCTAGTTGTTTAGTTTATAGCCATGAACAAAACAGTCTCTATTTTAATATAGATTACATTCTTTTGAGAAAGTTAAGATAAAATAAATAATGTGTCATATGGTAAGTATCATGAAGAAAAATAATAGGGTAAAGATATAGAAGATGATGGAGAGTACTACTTTAGATTGTGTGGTCTGGGAGACTTCTGTGAAGAAGTAGCAATCAAAAATAGACCTGATTTTTATAGGATATGAGGAAGACCCACATTTTTGGTCTGAGCAACATGGTGAATAGTTAGGGAGGAATAAGAAGTTCTTGTATGCTATTATTGCATAATAGAATGACTATAGATAAAAATAATGTACTGTATATTTCAAAAGAAATATAAAAGAAAGGGTTTTGAATGTTTTCACTGTAAAGAAATGATAAGGATTGAGGAGATGACATGTTTAATCTGATTTAAACATTATGCAATGTATATGTGTGTTGAAATATCCATGGTATTCCATATGTATGCACATTTTTATACTTTTATGTATCCTTTAAAAAATTTAAATTTATGACAATATATGACTGAAGTTAAATGTTCTTGTTTCCTTTACAGGTATTGGTTTGCCTTGAAAAAGGGTTACCATGTGGCATTCAAATGTAGCAGCAAAACAAATAGCTTCACTGAAGAGCAAATTGATCCACATAAAGAAGTTATAGATAGAGTGACTGATCTGAGCATGCTCAGGCTATTTGAGACCTACTTGGAAGGCTGCCCACAACTTGTTCTTCAGCTCTACATCCTTCTGGAGCACAGTCAAGCGAATTTCAGTCAGTGTAAGTCTTCCTTAACACCCTGTGTTAGATGTTAGATGGATGCCACTGAGATCTTATTACATCAACTATATAACTCTCAGGCAGGCTTTAGATTTTTTTTTTTTTTGAGAGGGGGCGGGTCGGAAGATGGCAACAGGCAGGAGGGTTGCTTGTAGAATCTCTTTGTAAAGCTTGACGCCAGCGGCGGGAGAAGTGCCGTTCTGAGGTGGGTGAATGGCAAAATTTCTGCCTAAACTCATTAGGATTCACACAAGGAAATTTAGAGATGCAGAGGCTTGGACAAACTAAGCATAAAAGAAAATCCAAATTAAGATTGAGTAGTTCTGGTTGCAAGGACTGCCACCAAGGTGGTTGACTATTGGATCAGCACAGAGGGGAGGGAACAGTACACACAAATTGATATAGCGGTCTCTGATATCAGAAGGGCACACACTGTGCTCCATGGGGGAACCCAGAGACTGCATTAGTGCACAGGCAACTTAGACTCCCCCCAGTATGGCCACAGAGAGCTGTGGCAATTGCCATTTGACTCCACCTGGTGGGCAGTCCAAACAGTTGCTCCAAAAACCAGGACCTCAGATTAGTCGCTCCAGTGGCTGCATCATCAGGCAGCTAACTGATGGCTCCAGGACCTCAGTGTTTTGACTGTGTGCCCTGGGGCTTGTGGGGGCCTGGTGGACCCTCCCTACTGGTCCTATGACTCTTGAATAGAGACTCCCCCACCCCTCCATGCCCCTGACATGTGTTGAACTCCAGCCGGAGTTCTTGATCAGGATTCTGCATCACAGGCAGTTCCACAGGACCTGTGACTCTGGAATACAGACACTGCCTGGTCCTTTCAGGCTAGAAAGAGATTATCTTCAGCCTCAGTGACCTATGAACAGAAGAGACATCCATGGACTGGCACTTTCCTCTGCTTTTAGGCCCTGAGTCCTGGGAACAGAGGTAGTCCCATCGGCCCTGGGTGCTCCAGGTGGGTCTTGGCTTCCCTTGTGTTTGCATTTGAGACTTCCCCAAGTGTGGGTCTGGCTAGGCTGGTGTCTCCTTCCCACTACTGCCCCCGCCTTTCTGGGACTGAGACTACCTTAGGCAGCATCTCTTGGGGGCAAGTGGAGGTCTCAGGTCACTCAAGAATGGGATGACAGCTGTCCCAGGAGAGCTCAGTTCAGGCTGGCCACTCCCCTAGGATCAGCAAGAGACCCTTGTAGCTGCTCCAGGATCCACAAGACTGCCAGTGGCTCCTGGGACCCCCACCTGAAGTGGGGCAAGAGTTTGGGCAGGCAGAAACTGAAGTGCACAGAGGTTAAACCCAGGTAACCCAAAAGGCTGTATTAACAGGAAGCAGGGACGAAAAGTGAAAGTGTGCACAGTAGAATAATATTGGGAGGACTCCTGGGAATCTGACTTCCAGCTGAGAACAACAAAACACAGTCCCTCCAGCAACCTCACCTGGAAGTGCCTCCACCTAGATGTCAGATATGAACATATACCTCCCACTGTATATTTTGACCTCAGCAGTAATAATTCACAACCTTTCCAATTATTTTTTTTTCTTCTTGGAGTAGGTGTTCCTGTGTGTTTGTATTTCGATGTTTTTTTTTGTTTTGTTTTCGTTTTGTCTGTCTGTGCTGTTTGTAATGCTGTTTGTTCAATCTGTAACTATCTGCGATCTTGCTAACTAGTGCATAGTCTCTTTGTGCTGCAGAGACTCCCAGTAGTGAGCCTCTCTGCTACCCACTTTCTCCCCTTCCTCTGTCAACTCCTAAACTGTATTCTGCTCTCTCTCATCCTCCCTCAAAGCCATTACCACAATATCATCACCTTTCTTTCTTTTCTTTATTTTAGCAGAATAGCCTACATCATCTGCACTCTCTTATTGCTCTCTCCAAATTCGCAGGTTCCTCAGTATCTTCCTATCACATTCCCTTTGCTCTCTAGACTTTTTTTCTTCACCTATAGAGGTTTTGGAAAACTGAAGTCAATGCCAAATGGAAATTAGATATTTGCTTTCAAACCAAGTATAGTCTGAGGACTCTCATGGAAGAAAACTCCTAATCTGTTTGCTCTGATAGGTGGTAATCAACACCATAATAGCTACAGTTAGTACAAAGTAACCAGATCATCACTGTTTTTTTGTATGCATTGGCTGCACATATTGACTCCACCCCCTATCTTCTGAGGTATTGAAATGGTGAAGGTCCATATTAATTCACAGATTGGGGAGCCAGCCATTCAACTGTATTATCCAAATTGTATCCCAGCCCAATTAAGCAAAGAGACAAAATCTCCACGTCCATCAATAAACCCCCAAGAGAAATATTCAGTGACAGATCTCAAGCCCCATTCCCTGAAACTGAAAATGAGGAAAAAAGGAAACAGTCCTCCACCTCAGACCCACAGCTCCTGATCCAGGGAGTCCATGGTCAGGGTCTTAGAGGAAAACGTAGAAAAAAGTATCAACAATCTGATAATTAAATCAAATAATTAAAAGAAGACTTAAGGAAGGAAATAAAAGAGCAGTTTCAGGAACAGGGAGACTATTTTGATAAAGAGCTAGATACTCTGAAAAGAGATGTAGCAGAGCTCTTAGAATTGAAAAACACTGTCAACCAAATTAAAAGCTCATTGGAAGATACTAAATACAGAGTAAACTCAGTAGAAAATAAAACTTCAGTTCTAGAAAAACAAACATAAATTGATGAAGACAGGATGAACAATGTTGAGTGTAAGGAGAATAGACAAGAAAAGATACTTACTGAGCATAATCAGAATTTCCAAGAAGTATGGGATGAGATGAGAAAAAACCTGAGATTTATTGGGACTGGAGAAAACAGAGCAACAAATGAGTGGAATTCAGAATCTTCTCAATGAGATTGCCAAAGAAAATTTCTCCCATATAAGAATTGATCCGGAAATTCAAATCAAGATATCTATAGGTCACCAAACAGACCTAATCAAATGAGAAACTCACTGAGACACATCATATACAAAATGAATAACAGAGAAATCAAGGAAAGAATTTTAAAAGCAGTAAGGGAAAAACACCAAATCACATTCAGAGGCAGACCAATAAGGATTAGTGTGGATTTTTTGCCGCAGACAATAAAGGCCAGGAGAGAATGGAACAATATTTTTCAAATATTGAAAGAAACAATTTTCAGCCAAAGATACTATACCATGCAAAACTCAGCTTTAAATGTGATGGGGAAATAATACTTTCATGGTAAGTTCAAGTTAGCAAGATACATGAACACAAAGCCAGCTCTACAGAGAACACTCAAAGACATACTTCATACAGAGGAATAAGCAAACAACTCCCATAACCCATAAACAGAAGAAAGTCAGTAATAACATAACTTGCCAAAAGATATCCAAGATGGCGCAAAATACAGCAATGGTCTTAATGTCAGGGACCAAGAATCATATATCTATTCTAACACTGAACATGAACGGACTCAATGCCCCAATTAAAATACATAGATTAGCTGACTGGATCAAAAAACAAAATCCAACAATATTCTGCTTACAGGAGATACATCTCACAGCCCAAAATACACACAGATCAAAGGTGAAAGGTTGGCAAAAAGCCTATCAGACTTGTGGCCCAAGAAAGCAAACCAGTGTTGCATTCCTTATATCTGACAAAGCTAATTTTGACCAAAAATCAGAAAGGACAAAGAAGGTCACTATATCATAGCAAAAGGAACAATACATAAAGAAAACATAATGATAGTTAACATTTATGCCCCCAATTACAACCCTCCCAAATATATGGAAAAAGTACTCAAGTACATTAAACCTCTTATCAATTTCAACACAATAATACTGGGGGACTTTAATACACCACTATTAACAATAGACAGATCATCAAAGCAAAAAATCAATAAAAATGTCTCTAACCTAAGCAACTCTCTCAATCAACAGACGTTTACAGAATATTCCATCCCAAATCAGCTGATTTTACCTTCTCAGCAGCACATGGATCCTTCTCCAAAATAGATCACACCCTAGTCCACAAAGCTGATCTTAGCAAATATAAAAAAGTTGATATAATCCTATGTATCCTGTCAGATCACAATGGTATGATCTTAGCAATTAACAGGAAGAAAAACAATAGAAAATACACAAATAGTTGGAGATTGAATAATATCTTCTTAAATGAAGAATAGATCAAAGATGAAATGAGAACAGAAATCAAGAAATTCTTCGAAATGAATGAGAATGACGAAACAACATATTGAAATCTATGGGATAGTATGAAAGCATTCTTCATAAAAGAGGTAAATTTATAGCACTGAGTGCCTTCATCAAAAATTAGGAAGGAGCCCACATAAATAAACTTATGCTCCAACTCAAATCCCTACAAAGAGGAACAATCCAATCCCAAACCCAACAGAAGATAGAAAATAACTAAGATGAAAGCTGAAATCAATGAAATTGAAAACAACAACAACAACAACAACAACAAAAAGCAATACAAAATATCAACAAAACAAAGAGTTGGTTCTTTGAAAAAATAAATAAGATTGACAGACCCTTAGCCAACCTCATCAAAAGGAAGAATGAAATCATTGCAGATCAACAAAATCAAAGATGAAAATGACTCAACCAAAATCCAGAAAACTATCAGAACTTATTTTGAAAAGATATACTCTTCCAAGTTTAATAACCTGGAAGAAATGGACAAATATCTAGGACATTCCCAAATCAACATGGGAGGACATTGAAAATCTAAACCAACCAATCTCAGGTAGCAAAATTGAAAACAGCAATTGAAGATTTTCCAAAAAAGAAGAGCCTAGGACCTGATGGATTCTCATCAGAGTTCTATCAGACCTTTACAGAAGAATTCTCACTGCTCTTTTGTAAGCTATTCCATGAAATTGAAAGGGTCGGAACCCTCCCAAATACTTTTTATGAAGCAAATACCCTGATACCTAAACCTAACAAAGACACATAGAAAACTACAGATCAATTTCCCTGATGAGCATAGAGGCTAAAATCCTTAATAAAATCCTAGCTAACCACATCCAAAAGCACATCAAAAAGATAATACATCATGATCAAGGGGGTTCATTCTAGGAATGCAAGGCTGGTTCAACATACGCAAATCAATAAATGTAGCTCATCACTTAAACAGAATTGAAGATAAAAACCATAGGATCATGTCAGTTAATGCAGAAAAGGCCTTTGATAAAATTCAGTACCCATTTATGCTCAAAACTCTGGAGAAGATATGGATTAAAGGAGGATACTTTAATTTTGTAAGAGCCATTTATGACAAACACATAGCCAACATTATACTTAATGGAGAAAGAGAGAAAGCATTCCCAGTAAATTCAGGAACAAGACAAAGCTCTTTACTCTCACCACTCTTCTTTAATATAGTACTCGAAACCCTAGCCAGAACTATCAGACAAGAGGCGGAAATCAAAGGAATTCAAATAGGAAAAGAGGAAGTCAAGCTATCCCTTTTTGCTGATGATATGATCCTATACCTAACAGACCCAAAAAGCTCAATCAGAAGACTTCGAGACCTTATAAATTTGGGCATTTAAATTCAGAAAAGTGGCTGGCTATAAGATCAACACTCATAAATCAAGCTTTACTTTACTCCAGCAACAGTTCTACTGAAAATGAAATCAAGAAATCCATCCCATTCACAATTACCTCAAAAAGAATAAAATACTTAGGCATCAATCTAACAAAGGACAGAAAGGATCTCTACAATGAAAACTACCAAACATTAAAAAGAGAAATTGTAGAAGACCTGAGTAGATGGGAAAACATTCAATGTTCTTGGTAGGCAGAATCAATATAATTAAAATGGCCATTCTGCCAAAAGCCCTGTATAGACTCAATGCAATCCTCATGAAGATACCAATGACATTCTTCATGGATATAGAGAAAGCAATTCTCAAATTCATTTGGAATAACAGGAGACCCAGAATAGCCAAAACATTACTAAGCAAGAAAGAGGAAGTAGGAGTTGTCACAATACCTGACCTGAAATTATAGTATTTATTTGGGCTAAATTTTCTATTTAGCTGCTCTTCTCTGCCCCATGAAGCTGTCTCTGAGTGACTTAGGTATATGTTCAAGGTGAAACCCCCAAAGTCTAGAAAACCTAGGATTATACTTGTCTTTAAACAACCAGAGTATGCAGTTTCCAAGTTGCTCATTAAAATTTGTCCAGTGAATTTATTCAAAATCACTTTAAAATAATCTAATGCAGTGGATTAGTACATCAGCTTTGGAATTAAGCATATTTAGATTCACATCTCAGCTCTGCAACTGTCTGGCTCTATGACTTGGGCCAAGTAATAACATATTTCATCAAGCTTCAGTTCCCTCATATGTAATATGGGAATATAGATATCTATCTTCAAGGATTAGATGAGATAAGCAAACTGCCTGTATGTATTTGTGAGAGTGTGTGTATACAGATATAGCACGCGTGACATATAGTAATTTATTATTGCTATTACTAGTCCTATAACAATATAACTTCTGTTTTGTTTTGTAGATGCAGCCATCATGCTTTCTTGCTGTGCCATTTCTTGGTCAACTGTTGATTTTCAAATAGCTTTAAGAAAATCTTTGCCTGATAAAAATCTCCTTAGCGGATTCTGTCCCAAAGCCACATATCTCTTTTATAAGTTTTTTACATTATTATCTTGGATGCTGAGTGTTGTACTTTTATTGTTTGTAAGTGTTAAGATTGTTTTATTTTTATTGTTGCTTCTTTGGTTTGCAGGTTTAATGTGGGCATTTAAAGAACAAACTCAGTTTTGTAATTCCATAAGTATGGAATACTTGTATAGAATTGTTGTTGGATTTATTCTTATCTTTACATTTTTTAATATTAAGGGACATAATACCAAATGTCCAATGTCTTGTTATTATATTGTGAGGGTGTTGACCACACTGGTGATGTTGATTGTGTCCTGGGTTTATCCACTTTCTATTTTTAATCCAGACTATTTTGTACCTATCAATATCACTATAGTTCTTACTCTTCTCCTTGGAATTACTTTTCTTATTGTTTATTATGGGGTTTTACATCCAAATATAAGTAAAGAAATAAAATGTGATGAAATTGATGGAAGATCAGTTCAAAGAGACTGTAGAATGAAATATTTTCTAATGGAATAACTATTAATTTATAAGATGTTTTCTAATTTTTTGTTTCATTGGTCAGTAAAGAAAATGTGTGTTATGTGTGTGTTGTCTTTTATTTTTGCCATCTTTAATTTGAGAACAGTTCTGGTACATTAACTGTGAATATGACAGTATAATGATATTTTATTATTTAAATTATACTTATTTTTGATATTTATGGTTTTTGGTATTGAATCCTGAGCCTTGTACATTCTGGACAAAATATCTTACCACTGAACTACACCTCTAGCCCTCTCCTTTGGTTTTGAATGGGGGCTATTTATGACTTTGGAAACTTAGCGAAGTTGTTAGGAACATAGCATTTTAGCTTATGTATCCTTGGGTTGTAGTCCCATGTGATTCTGTAAAACAGTTTACTCTTTAGTGTTAATTTCTGCCTGGTAGAGATATTTCCTTTGGCTGTGTAACCTCCCAGTTTTATTTACCTTTGAGAGAATTAATAAGCATACACCTCAAGCAATGTTTAAAAAGAGTCATTGTCTCTGTTGCTATAAATGTCCATGTAGGACTGAGCTTCACTTATACTCTCCTGCCAGGTGTTTAAGACCAACTTGATCAAAATTGATCTTGTTCCTATCTATTGCTACAAGTCAGCTGAGATTTGCCCGGGTTGCTCTTGGGGAACTTGTGAAAAGCCTCTTAGCTTTTCTATCAGTTTTGCCATCTGTCAGGATAGATCAGGGTCTTGCTGACCACATATGGCTTCCTTGGAAACATCTGGGACATTGCCCTTCAATGATCATCCTCTTTGCAAAATGTCCACTGGTTGGCTTTCTGTTCTCTAGGGTCACCTGATCCTCCTGATCCGGAGGTCTTGTTACCCAGAGTTGTGAAGCCTGTAGAAGTCCCATTGTCCCCTGAGTTTTGCCGACCAAATAGGGCAAGGGTCAAAATATTGACTATTTTCCTTAATCCTTTAACTGTCTTAACTTTGGTCTCCTTGATTTGGTGTTAAACATCCAGCAGGCCAGTCTCACCAGTCTTAAAGGGGAAAAACTATGTCACAGTTTACAGTTACCCCTTTTGTTTAATTAGGATCTATAACAGTGCTTCAAATTAATAGTATATCTTATCTGTCCTGTAGGTGTTGGCGTGTCTTAACTCAGGTTTTTCTGTTAGAAGTAGTACTTGTGCAAAACACTAATAATAAGCAACAGTTTTAAAGATTTGCAAGGAAAATACAACAAGGAATTAGCAAGGGTGAATAAAGTTAATTTTACTTTGGAACCATAAGGTGAGAGGCTGAATCTTAGCTCAGGCGAGGTTGAGTTCTTGAGAAATATTAAGTGTTTTGTTTTTGAAGCTGATCTTTGCCTCTTAAAAGTATTTTACAAAGTTCTCATGTATTGTTTCTGAAGTGTATCTGAATATACATTTAGGAAACAGTGTTAAGGATCAGAAAAACAGTCAAAGCAAACAGATATAAGTTAAGCTTTTAAATGGCAGTGTGGCCCTTCTATGTCAGATACAATATATATGAGAGCACTTATTGGTTACCTTGCCTGTAAACCTACATAAACTTACATAACATTTAGACAAAGCTTGAACACTTTTTGGCCATAAGAGAAATCTTAGTTTTAACTGATTGTGCCAATTATATTCCACTTAATAACATACAAGCTTCTGAGATTTGCCTTCCATAAACCTTCCACAGCTTACTTAGACATTATATTTCTTCATCCAGAAACATTTCTTTCTTCATCCAGGAACATTTTTATTTTAATTTCCATATCAAAGTATATGTCTATGCCTGTGATCTTTTATATTTCTTTCCTACATGTTGACCCTTTCCTAAATCTGCATTCTGATACAATCCTGATGAAACTTCCAATGTTCCCAGTTACTTTAAGGTGAGATTATTTAAGTCAAAGCAGTTGAAAAATACAAAATGAAATTGTCAAGAAAAACAGTACCAGTGATCAAATACTGATTTATAAATGCAACCTCCATGCATTTAAAACAAATGTAAGCCAGGTTAAAAATGAACAATGTTTAAAAGACAGCATTTGGTTAACTTGCCTGCCTTAAACTATGTAACACATAAAGGCTTAAAAATTTAGTTTTGTATCCTTAGTCACACATGTCTAGAATGTCAAAAATATCCTGAAATAACAGCTGCTTATTTAACCAGTTTTAGAACTATCATTTGAGACTTTAAAACAGATACACACCCTAGATTTAGTTTCCCTAATAACTTTTAACAGACACCAGAAATTACCTTGATAAGCATACCAATGTTTTAAGATACTTTGTTAAAGAATTAGACTTTGCCCTATCAGTATATCTTTCCCAGTTGCTGATTTTTCTAAATTCACATTTGGAAGCAATTTCCAATTACTCTTGAGGTGAAATACTTTGTTTCATAGTACTGAAGTCAAAACAGTTGAAACTTTGTACTCCTTGTGTACCTGTTACACCTGTTAGAATTTTGTACCTGTTAGGATTACACTTGTTAGAATTAATTTAACAATTTTGCTTTTAGTGACGATCCAGAAACAAAAATCTTAAGTTTTCCCCGATTACCAAAAACTTACTTAGTAGACCCAAATATGTATCTCCCTATACAATTTAAGAAACCAAGAGCACTTGAACTTAATTAACAGCAGCAATCAAATGTCTCTTAGAATGTGGTAGCCTGTGAAATCCTCAGGAAAAGCTTTTTAGAAAAGAAAACTTAGACATTTGAACTTTCCATTTTCCTTCCTTGTGTCCATTTGAAGACAGAACTATGCAAGAATTAACTGAAATTCTTGGGCCTTCCAAGTTAACTACCTGAAACTGAATCCCTGTTGCAAAACTACAGACCTCTGCAAAAGAATGCAGCGCTCCTAAGCATCTCAAAAGCCTTGGCACCTGGAGCAGCTTGCACCTCCCAGATCCCTTTTGTTTTTTTCCCCCCTTTCTGAAAAGGAAAGTGGGGAAGTGCCACAAGCAGTTTGGATTTAAAAGTGACACTTTTTTTCCTTGGCCTGGAACTAGTTTTAGTAGCCCCTCATGCAAGTCTAGCTGTAAGATGGAGTTATAATTTGTCATTTCTCCCTCTCCTCTGATTGACATTTGAGTCAGGATTGAGTACCGAAAATATTTAGCATTTTTCCTCAGGGTTTGACTGGCAAAGGAATACCGGTTTGAGTGCCTGTGCCAGATGGAGTGTCCATCTGAAAGACAAGGGGGAAGAAGGCATCCTTTGGCATCCCTCCACTGTCTCAGATCAAGGCATCCTTTGATCACCTGTGAACCTCAAAGTAGTTGGCAACCACCCCTTGAGGCCTGACTAGGACCTTTGGTCAGATTAGTACCCCTTACTGGCGCATGCCTCAAAGAACCCTCACTCAAAAATTCCTTTATCTCCTGTGATCCTCAAAACGTTAGCCACCACATATTGAGGCCTGATTAGGATTTGGGCAGGTTGGATTTAGTCGCTCTTTACCAACACATGATCCCCAAATCCCTTCTGTGTTCTTTTCCTCTTAAAGGAAAAAATCCTGATTTCCCTGTGTCGAGTTTATTCTCATGTTTAGACGCACTGGCAACCATGTTGAGCATCTCAGAGGCCAACAGCTTTCTTAGCTATAATTCTAAGGGAGAGACAAATTTCGGAGAAACGTGTGCCCTGGACAAATTAAGTCTTTCCTGATGAATGATATTTGCCATCTTACTCAGTTAGGGTGAAAGTCCTTTCCTAGTTGTTGGATAAAGGGATCATATTTAGAGCCAGGAGAGATGTCCCCATTATTATAGACCTCAAATCTGAAACCATTAACCTAGTAGGTGGGGAGGCAGAACGGACAAAATGTTTTGCAGCAATTAAAATGAGAGCCATGGGTTTTTCCTAGTGGAACTGGCAGAGTTAGAAATCTAGAAACCCTTTATTTTTCCTAGGAGGATAAGAATTTATTTTTTTTTTAGTCTGACAGAGCATAAACTGGCAAAACTGAGGGTCAGTGAGATAGAACCTGAGATTGGGCTTTCTACCAACCAGATAAAAGGCAGAGTGACAAAGGAGATTAAAGTG